>APFE030844566.1:0-14398 GCA_000404065.3 Pinus taeda
AGTGTTCATAAACTTCTTTATATTTTAAATTTATATTGTGTTTATACATAATAATAATTAGATTGATTTCTAAATGGGGTCGAAGTTAGATTAAAATGTTACATGTTTACATTTACATTTATGTTTACATTTACGTTTACAAGTTTATGTGAGATCTACCCCCATACTCGAGGTCTCTCTAACAATAACAATGGAGCATGGGGATTTTGAGAGAAATTTTAATATCAATAAAATAAAATTTTATTTTAAAATAATTCAATTTAGTGAAAAAATAGATTTGGATTGAGGATAGCTTTGGAAATGTTAATGAAAATATTTTTATTGCTAATAAACTTAAAATAAAATAATATTAGTGAAATAAATTTAGTGTAATATTAATAAAATAAAATTAGATTGAAGGGTTAAGTTATTTGGTTTTATGGTAAGTCACTATGTTAATTCTTTTCAATACTCTTTGCTTTAGGTTTTATTAGTTTCATGACCAATCTTGGCATGTCATCTGGTCAATTATCCTCAACACTAAGTTATACTAGTTTGGTCCAACAATTGAGCTCAACACTCTTGGGTTTAAGCTGGAATGTGATCCCTTTTAGTTAATTTGACCAAATAGTTTTTGGAAATATATTAATAAAAAAAATAATTTAATTTAAGAAGATATATATTTATTATTAATTTTTTTCATATTTCAAAAATATTATTTTAAAATTAATATTTAAATAAAAAAATAACATTATATAGATAACATTTAAAATAAAGTTTGGATTTATTAAAATCCATTTTAATTTTTATCTCTTGTAATATTAAATCTCAGATTTATATCTCAAAAAAATTAATCTAAATCTGAATTAAAATAAATCTAAAATAATAGTAATATTAATATTAATTATAAATTAGTATATATGATTCCACAAATTATCCAGTAAAAGCTACCTTTTATTCCTCCCGTGGAACTTCTAGGTGGAATCTCATCCATCCAGCCCATCTCATGGCTTTTATATGCAATAGATGGTGTGGGCGAAGTTACTTAAAAACCAATAATAATTTTAGTTTAAAATTAATTTCCACCATTTTTAAATGTTTATTTTTATTTTATATCAAATTTTTTATTTTTTCTTTTATTTTATATTAAATTTTTATAATTAGATAATTAATTTAAAAAACAACTTTTTTTAGTAAAAGATTAAATGTAATTTTTTTATTGAACTTAGATTTAATGTTATAGTATGCTAGAAATATGTAACTTAAAGTAATATAATGTTAATATTTTGACTATGTCAAAATAAAATTAAAATATGGTAGAGATGTGTAACTTAATGTAATGTAAACATTGTAACTTGGTGAAAAATAAAATTAAAATAACAAAAAAAAATTAACACTATAAAAATTAAATAATAAAAAAATGAAAATGACTCATGGTATTGACTCATGGAATTCCTCTCTCATATAATCATTAAACTAGCCTAGATTCAAGTTAGTTTGATGTTATATTTAGATACATAATTAGTAGTGTTGAATCCATGTAGCCTATAAAGGTAAAAAAAATATTATGGATATGTTGGCACTAGGCATTTGTGTGTAAAGGTGAGGAAATATTAGGAAAAATATAATTATTACATTTTATCTAATATGTTTTCCTACCTCCATCCACTTTTTACTAAGTTATATTGGATAAAATATAATACTATAATATTAAAATTTACTGAACATACTTCTTATTGTAATTTTTCTTTATATTTGTAATTTAAAAGTAAACAAGCTCAACTATAAAATTAGTAGGAGTCAGGGGAAATATTAAGTAAAATGTAATATTTAGGGTGGGGTATGCCCTGAAATATTAGGTAATATTTAATAATAATACTTTTTAATTAGTGTTAGGCCACATGTGTAGATGTAATGTAAGTAAACACTTTTAAATAATTAATATAGACATGTTCCATATATAAATTTAATTAATAAGTTCATAAAAACTTAGTATTTACAATATGAAAATATTTTTAATCATGAATATTTATCATGGATATTATTAACTTCTAATTAGGTTTTTTTACAATACCATGGGCCAATACCTACAAGAGAAATATAAAGGAGAGGAGGGAAGAAAATTATAATACCATGGGCCATCTAGGCTTTTGATTATTATGTTATGGATCTAGGCTTTTACACCATGGGCCAATACCATGGCTTATCAATACCACATGCCCAAAAACCATCACTTAATTCAAAATCAAAATATTTTACAAATACTTTATTTTAATTTAATTTTATAACATTTTTAAATTGAATCTAAAAGAAAAAATGTTAGAATTACTTTTGAGGTATATATAAACCCTCCATCCTCATGAATACTAACAATATTCCCATAGAGATTAAATGGAGGTTTTAATAAATTAAAAATTGAGAATACTTTTATATATACATATGTGAAATTTATATAATACAAAAAATATTATAAACAACCATGATAGATGCATATTAACCAAGGATCCAAGGGAAATGAGAAATAAAAGTGATTAACAATGATAAAGATAGTGCATGATTTTTTTAAGTTTTTCATTATTTTATTTTCTTTTACATGATTGATCCAAAATATAGGTTTAATATTTTACAGCCAATTTTTTTTTCTTTTAATTGAGATACTTTCTTAAATACAATGCAATGGGATCGTATTCCAGAAAGTCAGTTAGATGGAAGGGGGAATAGAGTGGGGGAGAGAAACATAGAGTTGGGAGAGATAGTGAGAGAGGGAAAGGAAGAGAGAGAGGTAGGGAAAGAGGGAAGGATAGAGATGGATTTGGAGGGGGGGGAGAGGGAGCAAAGAACAAAGAATTTGAGAGATAGAGGTGGAGAGAGAGGGAGTGACAAGGGAGAGATGAAGATGGAATGAGGGAGAGAGGAGACGAGGGAAGAGAGAGACAATGCGGGGATAAAGATAGGGAAAGAAGGGGAATAGAGAGACATGGAGATATAGATATGGAGGGAGAGATGGTGGGGAGAGAGAAGGAGAGAGGGAGGGACATAGTAAAAACGTTGGAGGGTGGAGGGGGAGAGTGTGTATGTTGGGGGGGGGAGACGGAGGGAGGTGGGAGAGAGAGATGAAGTTTGAAGGGGAAGAAAGACATAGAGAGAGAAAGGGGAGAGAGGGAGTGGAAGAGAGATGGAGAGATAAGAGCACGAGAGAGAGAGAGGAGAGAGAGGAGAGAGAGTATCGTTTTGGGGGTGATAAGGAGAGACAAGGGGAGTAAGAGATATATATGGGGGGGGGAAAGAGGGTAGGAGAGAGAGGCAAAGAGAGGGAGGGAGGAGAGAGATAGAGAGAGGAAGAGGGATAGATAGATAGATAGATAGACATGGGGTGGGAGAGAGAGTATGTGACATGTGTTTAGGGGCCTGACATAGAGGACAAATAAAGAGAGATGGAGGGGCAAGGGTATAGAGGGAAGAAGAGAAACATAGAGAAAGGGAGGAAGAGAGAGAGAAGGAGAGAAAGGGGAGAGAGGGAGGGGAAGAGAGAGAAGGAGAGGGGGGAGATAGAAACAGAATGGAAGGTGGAGAGAGAGGCAATAATAAAGAGGCACATAAAGACAAATACAAACATAGAAGTTAGAT
This sequence comes from Pinus taeda, assembly GCA_000404065.3. Taxonomy (NCBI): domain Eukaryota; kingdom Viridiplantae; phylum Streptophyta; class Pinopsida; order Pinales; family Pinaceae; genus Pinus; species Pinus taeda. The sequence continues at coordinate 3,607 of APFE030844566.1, forward strand.
CTAGAAAGTCATGAATATTTGACTAAAATAGATGTATTGATTTCAATGTGGTTGATTTCTATTACTATTTGATCACATGCACTATATGCATTAATTTTTGTGTAGATGTCAATTTATAATCGTATTTAATACCTTACACTAGATGCATTTATTTCAGTTTCGATGTTGACTTATACTCCTATTTAATTGCTTGCACATGATGCATTGGTTTGAGTGTAGATATTGTTGTCTAATCCTATTTAATCACTTGTACTAGATGCATTGATTTCAATGTACATGTCGATTTCTAATCCTATTTAACACCTTACACTATATGCATTTATTTCATGGTAGATGTTGATTTCTACTCATATTTGATTGCTTGCATTATATGCATTGGTGTCAGTGTAGATATTGATTGTTAATCCCATTTGATTACTTGCACTAGACACATTGATTTCAGTATAGATGTTGATTTCTAATCCTATTTGATTGTTTGCACTATATGCATTGATTTTAGTGTAGATGTTGATTTCTGTTTTGATGAAACTAGATGTATGATGTACATTAATTTCAAAGTAATTAGATTAATATTGTGCATAGATTGTAGTGTAAGCATATCTCTACATCCTCCATCTATATCTTTATCTCCCATTGTCTCTCCTTCTCCATCTCTCTATCTCACCCCCTAAAAATACACACTCTCTCTCCATATCTATCTATCTCTCTCTCCCTCGCTCCTTTTCCCCTCCCTCTCCCTCTCTTCCCCTTCTCTTTCTCTCTAACATTTCTCTCTCTATATCTATATCTCCTTCCTCCCTCCCCATCTTTGCCTTTCTCTTCTTCCATCTCTCGCCCCCCATCCATATCTTATCTCCCTCGACTCTCCTTCTCACCCCCAAAAACATACACACTCTCTCTTAGTGTAAGCACATAAAAATTATTCATGACGTGCATGGACTTAAGCCTTACACTAATTCAACCATAAATACAATACATGAATTCTCATCCTAAATAAAATGTTGGCTTACCCTAAATGTTTTCTTATTGAAACTATAAATTATTTATAATTGGCTATATTCTTATTATTATGATTTACCATCATTCAAAATTTTTAATTACTTTGCATTCAAACACAGTAACATAAAATAACTACCATTGAAAATTATTTGGGGTTTAACACTCCATAAGTCACAATTATTGACTTTGGAGAAAATTATTATTAATATTGGAGAGCCATAGAGACAAACTATGTTGTTTACTACACTGCCTCAAGTTAAATATTTGAATGGTCTATGATTCCAACTACTCTTTTCATATGATCAATATGAAAAAATGGAAAAAATAATAGGTGTGACAATAGGAACAATATAACAAAATAGTCTTAGATTGATCGCAATGAAGATTATTTATAATTGACTATATTCTTATTATTCACATTTTCTATCAATCAAAATTGTTACATTGACACTTTGCACTCAAATTTTTTATTTCATCATTTTTCATCATTCAAGTTACTAAGAGTCTCTCTCGCCTCAACAAACTGGGGTAACTAAGAAAATTTTAAATTAAATTGACCAAATTAATCTACGACATATTTAGCATATTTAAAATGATCAAAATAATTAGATATTCAACAAATTTTGTATGATTGCACACGAACGAAACCAACCTAGATCCATCTTAACACCGGATCTATCAAGCGTTGAGAGAGATCAAATAGCTCAAGGTGCAAACCTTTCCTCAAGTTTTGCACTAAAAAAATAGGTTTGTGCCTTAAGAGATTTGATCCCTCTCTGCGCTTGATAGATCATATGTTAAGATGGATTTAAGCCTGTAATATCAATCTGAATGATACTAATAGTGATTAGTAATGATGAAAATAATAATATTGATTATTTTAAAGTTAGTAATGATAATAATTTTAATAATTTGAAATATTATAATAAATTACAATTAATATAAATAATAATATCAATAGTAAGAACTATAATTCTTTCTCTCCTATTTTAAAAGAGGGTGCTCAATCTTCACAAATTCTCTTTTGATCCATTGGTGCATTATTTTCTAAAAAAAAGGTTAAACTTTCCCCTAGCACTAAGAAAGATCTTGGTTGAGGATATTATTTGCAACATTGAATTTCGCATAAGGACTTGTCTGATCCCATTAAAAATATCAGTAGTCATTATTGTGCAATTATTCTTAGGAAAACTAAACCTCCTAGGAGCAATATTGGCAAGTTGAAATTCGAGGCCCTTAAAGTTTAAAGAATACCCCCCACATTGTTGTCCTTAAAGTCGATAAAGGAGGGCAGTTTTTATCTTAGATAAGGATGACTACAGAAGAAAAATGATACATCACTTGTGTAACAATGGTAGTTATATAAAGCTCAGTAAGAACCCCCTAAACAAAAAATCTACAGTTGTCTCCTTAGCTATTAAATCTAATAGCTCTATCATCTCCATAAACCATAAACTAACTAACAACAACCCCCTCACTGCGATAATTTGTGGGCTTCCCAAGATTCATAAGGAGGGCATTCCCCTTAGACCCATTGTCAATATATTAGGTGGGCTTACTTATCTTTTAGCTAAATATTTAGCCTTGAAGCTTAGGCCTCTTGTTGGTCGTACTAATTATTTTGTCAAGGACTCTTACTCTTTTGCGAGTGGGTTAAAAGGTGTAAATTTGAGCATAATGATATAATGGTTAGTTTTGATGTAGTTTCTCTTTACACCAATATCGATATTAATGAGGTTGTTGAGTTAATTAATCACATCACCCACCCTCATACAACAAGGGTTGTTGAGATTTGTCTTACCCTTAATTGTTTTAGCTTTGACGGTGAATTCTATGAACATATATGTGGCAACGTTGTCATGTGTTTTCCTCTCTCTCCCATCATTGCTAATTTGTTCATGGAATATTTTGAATCTAAAGCTTTGGCTTCAACTCAATTATGATCAAATTTGTGGAAAGGGTTTTTTATGTTACCTTCATCTTGTAGCCTCATAGTCATGATAAGTTCAATCAGTGCTTTTAGCATCTCAACAATCAATGAAGGTCCATCAAATTCACCATGGAGATTGAAGTTAATGGTAGATTACTCTTCCTTGATGTGCTTGTCTCTAAGAAAGATGATGGTTCTTTCTTTCACCAAGTATTTTGTAAGAAAACTCACCCTAAGCAATATATTCATGTTGATTCACATCACTATTTGACCCAAAATATGGGTATTCTTGACACATTAGCTACTCCGGCTTTAAGGGTTTCTGATGAAAGTCACTTGGTGAATGAGAAAACCCATCTCCTTAATGTTTTTGAAAGAATGACTATAATAGATACCAAGGTATGAAGGATTTTTTAAAAGTGAGCCATGGTGCTAAGACTAAAAATGATTTGGGTGAATTGGTTTGGCGTGTCTAACTTCCCTTTATCTAAAAGATTACTGACAAAATTTCTCATATTCGTGAGAAGCACAATGTTTCTTCCACTTTTATACCCTTGAAAACCATCCGTAGCTCTTTAAGATCCATCAAAGACACTACATAGCTTAAAAACATGAAGGGTGTTTATTTGGTTCCATGTTCATGTGGGACCCCCTAGAATGGAGAAATTGGCCATTCCATAAATCAAAGGATTCAAGACGATGTAGTTGATATAAGACATGGTAAGAATCCACTTCATCTTTGACTGAACATATTAAGAAGAAAGAACACCTCATATGTATAGAAGATTCCCAAGTCATTGCTAGGATTGATGAATCCAATCATCATAAATTTAGGGAGGTCATCAAAATCGACAAAAGTTCTAATATGCTAAATAAGAATGATGGATGGAAGATCAACAATTGTTGAATCCCATCTCTTTATTTCTAGACATTGTCATTTTTATTTCTCTCCCACTTTGGTGTCTTTTTCCCTTTTTTGTTTTTGTTTTTCCTCTTTCTTGTTCTCCTTATTTTTTATGATTAGTATATCTCTTTATTCCTTTCTTTATAGTGGTTAATAGTACTTTCAATAGGTTATTTTTGTGTTTGGTTGTCATTAGTATTTTTATTTTATTCATTCATTGGATTATTTTTATTCTTATTAATAAATATTCATTTATATGTCTTCTAATTTCCTTTTATATCTCATTCGTGGTTGTAATTATATAACATTATAATTCTAATTTTGTGTTTTATTCTTTTATTAGTGTTCGAAATTTTATTTTTTTAGATTTATTTCCTTGAATATCTTTATTATTCATTTAATATTTATCTTATTAGGTATTCTTGATGGTTGTTTTTGTTAATTTCTTTAAAATAATTTCCTATTTATGTTATATTTAGTTTTTCTTTTTAATAAAATATTTTATTTCATTGTCTCTTTGAAATTTATAATATAAATATGAATTAAGAAAATTTAATAAAAAAAATATCAAAATTATTTTCAATGTATATTGTTTTTCTTTATATTGTATTTATAGATCTATATATATAAGTTTTAATTAGGTTTAATTTGTTTTTCTTTTTTTTTCAAATTTTTTTAATATTATTATTTTTTAAATTTTAATGTATTTCCTCTGTATTTCTTTTCATGTTTATTTTAATAGTTTTTTAGGTTTTTCTTGTAATTTTCATTTTAATATTATATGTTTTATTTTCTTACCATTATGATATACAATTTATAAGAAAGACTATTTACAAGTTAATAATATCCATTGTAAAATGAGGTTGAATATCCATGGTTATGAATCTTTTTATATTGTAAGTATTTAGTTTTAATTTAAAAAAACATAAAAAATTATTTGTGATTTTTGAACATGTGATATTGATGACTCATAGTATTAGTCCATGATATTGTAACAATTCTTTTTTAGAAGTTAATAATATGCATAGTAAAATGAGGTGAATATTCATGGCTAAAAATCTTGTTATATATTGTAAATATTAAACTTTTATGTGCTTATTAATTACATTTTAATATTGTTAAAATGGTTCTTAATTGTTTATGTGTTATATTTTAATGTGATATGTAAAAAATTTCACAAACTTATTATAAGCATAGTGTGAGTTTAATTGGTTGATTTTATTATGATTAGGAATTATTAATCATTTTTTATGCTAAATATATTTTGAGTTTGGATACTAACTTTTAAATTGAATAAGTACTTAAAAATAAGAAAAAAATGTTAATTGATTTTTAAATTTTTAAAAAGATATAAATAATAATATATTAAATTTTTCAATTTGAATTAGTAGATAAAAATAATTAAAAAATAATAATAATAGTTTAGAATGTTTATAATAAGATAAAAAATCTTTTACATTATATATAATATGGAGAATGTATCTATCTATGAGAATGATGAAATTAAAACATTTGAGTTGTAAACATAAATTTATATATTATATCATGAAAAACAAGGGATATGAGTAATTATACTTCAAAAGATTGGCTAAGGGGAATTATATTAATAAACTATCATTCCCATGTGGTTGTTATTATACATATAGTCTTTTTATATAATTATGGGTGACCATAACAACAACATCACTCTCTCCACAATATGCGTATATATCTCTCATCAAATCTCTATCCCTAACTTCTCTAGTTTCTCCTAATATCTCTATCCCTAACTTCTCTAGTTTCTCCTAATATCTCTATCCCTAACTTCTTTAGTTTCTCCTAAAATATCTATCCTAACTTCTCTAGTTTCTCCTAAAATATCTATCCCTAACTTCTCTAGTTTCTCCTAAAATTTCTATCCCTAACTTCTCAAGTTTCTCCTAATCTCTTACTCACGTAGACTTCCAGAATTAGTCTACATAATTACATAACTCACTATATCATTTCATCATCACAAATATTAATTATTTCATCGTTATCCTTTTTAATGATTACCTGTGATCCCATATTCATCATCATCTTGGGGTTTTTTCATACATGTAATAATTCTTTTGATGCTCCTATATGAGACAAAATTCCATGAAGTTCTTCCACCCATGCCCTTATTTATGTCTAAACTTTAGCATTGGTAGCTAGATCCCTTCATCTTGTGAAATGGACATATGATTATAGCATTTAAAAAAAAGATTATAAAGGAAATTGGGATAATGGATTTTGTGATGAGTCTCAAAGTGCTCAAGCACAAAAATGGAACTTGAGTTTCTAGCAGAAAGTAGCGATTAAGAAATTGCATATTTCCTTTTCAATCTGATCCTTTGAAGTAGTATCATCTTTATCTTCCCCACTCTCTATCGTTTATGATATTTTTTCTTTATTCTTTATCATCGTTGGTCTTCTTCACTTGTACCCTCAAAACATAAGTAGTGTTGAAGTCCATATAAAATAATAAGGATCCACCATAATAAATGGGTAACTAATCACTACATCTATCACTTCTCTAGGAATACATTTCTTATACATGGCTCATCAATAAGCCTTCATACCTATTCATTCTTTTCCCCTTGGATCTTCACCATCTTCCTATCATCATCCTATCATCATCCTAGGTATTTCACGTACTTGTAATCATGATTTTGATTCTCTTGCATCAAAAATAATTTCATGAAGTACTTCCACCCATGGCCTCATTTATATCTCAACATTAACATTAGTAGGTAGATCCGTTCATCTTTAGAAATGGACATATGGTTATAATTTTTTCAAAATTGATTGTGAAAAAAACTAAGAGAACAAAATTTGGTGATTAATCTCTAAGTGCCCAAGCAGAAAAATGGAACCTAAGTTTGTAGTAGAAAGTAGTGACTCAAAACTTACATATTTACATAATGTTAACGATGATCCCCACACACATTATTTTAATATATATATATATTATATATATTATTATATATATATATAGTATATATATATATATATATATGTATGTATGTATGTATGTATGTATGTATGTATGTATGTATGTTGTATGTATGTATGTATGTATGTATGTATAATAAGATATACCCATATGCATAAATCTCATTAGGAAACCATTGGATTCTTGTCAAATTTGTGGATGGATTCCTTGGCAAACATATTAGCATAGACAAATGCACATCACCCAATATTATAGGAATTGATTAATTATAATCATAGAACTAGCCAAACATTAATCAACATCAATAAGAATTAATTGAACTAATTGAGCTAAAAAAAATTGTTTGGAACATATTGTCCCACCATCAAACCCTCAAACATGTAATCTTAACCCTAAAGAATTCAAAATTGAGTGAGAATTTTTATTTTTTTGTACCTTCCACATCCCAATATTCCATGAGAAATAGACATATCACAAGAAATATCTAAACCTTTACCAAAGTGACGAGGATAAAATCTTCTCCTTCTAACAACCCAGGGTGAACCCAATTAATGACAATGACACTAATATATATATGTATGTGTTTATATAAGCACACGAATATTTTATATGATGATCAAGGAACACAAATTTTATTTTATCCATTTAGTTTCAAATCTCACTAAGATTTAATCTGTCTAAAAGAACATGACTCTTTAAGCCCATCTATCACCGCCTACTCAACTACATGTTGGTGTTAATTTTTTCCAACCTTCACCATCATAGAAGATCTAAGCAATGGAGCAAATGAACTTGGTAAATCTCTCAAAATGACATAACAATGAGAAAATAAAGGGAAGAAAAAACAGAATACCAACTATGGGCTAAGGCGAGATTGCTCCAACCTAAACATTAACATCGACAGTAATGTGAATCCAAATAATTAGAATAAAAACACTATCAATAATAACCAACCCAAACATGGAATGAACAAATGGCCTTAGTAATACCTTCCCTTGCATGGTATGTGGTGACGTCACCCATTACACTTAATATTTCCCCTAGGTTATAGAGTATACAAGTATGAGTGGTATCATGACCACCTTGGGTCCTAACATCCCACAAGTCATAGAAACTCCTGAAAAATCATGGAACAAACCTTTCCTCAACCACTACAACTGGTCATCTTACACAACCCCTTTCATCAACAATGATTTGTGGCTATCTAATAGCCATTCGACAACTCTTCCATGTTATTAAGATCCTATGAACCTAAACCACTAACTATATCTCAATTTAAACATCGCACTTTCTAGAATATATACATGCACTCAATATATATTCGTCTCAAAACCTACAACTACCAATATAGTATTCCTATAACTCATTGTCAACCAACATAAAAGCCACCAAACTCCTAACAAGTGCCTATTTAATGATTTCACACCGTGGTAATGACCCTAAACCATGAGTACCAAAGAAACCTCTAGGAAGTACAACTCATAACCCTTATGTTATGGCTACTTACAATTATAACATGATTTATAGTCTATCATAGTCTCATGTGGCCATGTCAACACTAGAAGTATTGCAAACATGTCCTTATCAAAGGGATTATTTAATGTATACATTGGGAGTAGTTGAATCTTCTAATTCTAAGTTCACCACATTCAACTTGGTTAACTTAGAATTAATACTTCCCTCTTTGTCATTGCTCCAAACCCCTATTAGAACCAAAAAAGTTACCATCCACCTAATGCATTATGGAGAAGTATGTATCTACTTGCATTATGTTTAAAGACATGTGAAAGATGTTAATCTCCCCTAAGTTCAGCCATTATTCCATCATCCATAGGGATTAGGGATAATGGTCACCCATATCAATTAGAAGGGTTTTAGGAAGATCTCCCCATAGAGCTATTAGGAATAAAATATCTTAATATACATTCAGATTGTTGATGCACCCTTAGACTACCACATACTTTGTTGACATGGCTATGTGTATTCAATGGAATTCATTACTTCATAAATTCTTCATATGATGATATTACCTCATATCAAGAAGGTCATCACCATTTAACAACTCATCCACTATGAAGTCCAACCAATATCTAACCTACACAACCAACTTTCGCTCATAAAGGAAATTCAAGATTTCCCATCATACATGGAAATTTTCCCTACAATATCCAAAGGTTCCATGCTACTTGGAACTTATGATAATGAATTTTCCCAGTTTTCACTGATTAATTTAGCTCAATATACACATTTATTTTAGTCATGGTGGACCCATATACCACCTTGTCCACATTAATTTCATCATCCATGTATAATAAGACATCATCTACCATGTAAGCAACTAACCCTATCACAGACTCTAATTATTCTTTCCATGATTTAAATTTGTGGGTCATCTAGTGACAATCATGCCAATGTTCCCAAGATTCACCTTAGGTATTACCATTTTGTATATTTTAACCCCAACCCTTACACCAATATCTAAATTATGATCTGATAAAGTTCTAAACCTTGTGGAACCCACCATCATCCTAATGAAAATTGGGATTGATAAACTAGGTAGGATCAATACTAGCAAAGTATGGGGAAACAACTAAGCTACTCCTCATGTCACTCAATGTTATTATCCTTGTGATTCCTCGATTTATTCCATGAACCTACTCCCTAAACTTCAAAAACTAAGGAATATTCTTCATCACATACCTAATACCATTACGACCCAACGTAACTAGTATGGCTACTTCCCCAACCCGGGTGAAGGAACCTACCCAAGTGTACAAAAGGAGTTTACATAAAAAGAACCCATCTACCATATTTATTATATATGGAAATTACACTCACCATTTTCTAGTCTTGGCTTTATTTTGGATCACATTGGGCATAGTAATTAGACAACTATTCTAATGCAATCCAAAATCCATATTGAACCAATATCATAGTTTGTGGTGGTTAGAAAACCTAATTTTATCACTATTTATTATGTGTCCACAATAGTGGCATCGCGGACTAGTAACATGTGTAGTCTTTTCCAGTGCTTTTACAATTTCAGTTATCTATGCCTAATAATCATTGAGTGCTATATCCATTACATGGTCAATATTAGGTTATTATAAAAGTCACTACCCAAAATGGGAATAATAATCAAAACAACACCACCATAGTCTCCCCTCCCTTTCCCCATCAAAACAAGTTTACACCTCATATCCCAACTAAATCCTTGGAGTATTCTTGATAGGATATTCGATCTCCTATCCTAAGTAACTCCCAAGAGTAGCCTTGGTAGGATATTTCTCCCTCCTCCTAGATACCATGACAAAAATGACTTCATACACATCTATTTCATCTTCACATCTAAAGGGATTATATCACACACTAAAAGCTATTTCCCACTAGATATCAAAGCCTACCTTATGTCCTCAAGTAGGGTTACAAGAGCCTTTTATGACTAGCAATTCCAATGCCATTCATTTGATAAAGTTGATGTTGTCCTTTCTTATGATGTTCTCAATGACACATTAGGTCCAAATAAGTTCAATACTCTTTGACAAGGCCATTTCACCATCAATAAATACTTAAAATAGGGAACATACATCCTTGATTACCTTAAGAGACACATTTTGAAATGCCACAAAAAGGGGTTGCATTTGAAGATATTATACCTTTGTGTGGCCACTTTCTAAAAAACAAATCACATGTACATTATAACTCATAAATTCAGTTGGAATTTCAATTCCTTTTTTACAATGACATATATTTTATCATTCCCTAATCACTTTAATTTGTTGATTTTCCAAATGATTCATTAGCCAGTATATCATATCAAATTCATTGACTAGTCTAGTTGATGGAGTCCAATTTTTTCCTTCATAGTTTGTTGCATTTATTCACCCTCACATAAAATTTTCTAGTCAAGTTGTGTATGCTTGAGATAACAATGAATAACCAAGAAGAGTAATTTTTAATGACTAGATTGTTTGATGATGTAGTTGAACATTAGATATTCTGC
>APFE030844568.1:3931-18009 GCA_000404065.3 Pinus taeda
TTCTGGAGTCCATGAAAGTGCATCTTTCTTCAATAATGTTGTTAGAGGTGTTGTTATTCTCCCATAATTCTTAAAAAACTTGCGATAATACACTGTTAACCTGAGAAATCCTCATAGATGCTTTATGGATTGGGGGATTTTCCATTGCTTAATGGATTTAATTTTGCTAGGGTCTACCTTAACTCCTTCATGAGATACAATATGACTTAGATATTCCACCTCTTATACTCTAAAGAAACATTTGGAGCTTTTTGCATATAATTGTTTCTCCTCAAATAGTTTGAGCACCCTGTCAACATGTTCAACATGATCCTTCCAAGACTTGCTGTAGATTAGTATATCATCAAAAAATACTAACACAAATTTTCTAAGGAAGGGCTTGAAAATGGAACTCATCAAACCTTGAAATGTGTAAGGTGCATTGGTAAGGCGAAAATGCATGACCAAAAATTCATAATGACCCTCATGAGTTCTAAGTTTTGTTCAGTCTTTATTCTGATTTGATGATATCCTAAACGAAGATACAACTTGGTGATGTAAATTGATCCATGCAATTCATCGAATAATTCATCAATGACAGGAATGGGAATTTTATCTTTAATAGTGAACTAGTTGAGCTCCATATAATTCGGACACATGTTCCATGATCCATCCTTCTTGTGCAACAATACTACTGGAGCAGAGAAAGACCTTTGACTAGGTTGAATAATACAAGCCTCTAGCATTATGTAACCATACATTCAATTTCACTCTTTTGGGCATAAGGATATCTGTACGGCCTGATGTTTGGAGGGAATCTTCCCGGAATCAAATGAATAGCATGATCATGATGATGAATAGGTAGGAGACCTTTGAGAGTCTCAAATAGCTTGGAATGATTGTCGAAGACCTTTTGAAGATCTAGAGAGATAGATGATTTCGGTGTGGGAACCTCTAGTGAACATAATTGTGAAATTATAGCTCATTATTCCTTCTTTAGAAGATTTGTCATACCATTAGAGCTGATTATCTTTCTTGGTTTCCCTATAATACCCCTTAATTCAACTTCCTTTCCTTCTACACAAAATTTCATGAAATGTTCTTGAAAATTAAAAGCTATTGTAGCCATTGGACTCCTAGTACAACATCAACACCACCCATTGGAATGGAAATCATTGGGCTATTCAATACCTATTCTCCCATGGATAGATTGATATTATGGCACTTTTCAGAGAAATTTATGGTTCGTCCACTTATAGCCATCACTTGACACTCTGATGCTAGATATAGGAAGAAATTCAATTCCTTTGCTATCTTACAATGAATAAAATTATGGGTACTTCCCGAATAAATCAACACTATTACCTTTTTCTTCTTGATATGTCCTTGTATCTTCATAGCTTGATAAGTCGTAATTCCAGCCAATGCATTACAAGATATGGTCGGATTAATTTCTTCTTTATATAGAGTTTTTTCCTGTTGTATATCCTCTTCTTTTGACATTTTTTGTTCGTTTTCTTCTTCCTCTTCACAATCTATGTAGAATAATTTCTTCTTAACACACTTATGACCTTTAGTGTATTTTCTATCACAACTTTAACAAAGCCCTTTTGCTATTTTTTCTTTCGATTATTGTTGTGTCAGCCTTGTAGGTTGTAGAAGGATAGGGGTAACAACACTTCCATATTTATAGTTGTGAGTGGTAGGCTTCCTGGTTGCCATAATTTTGCTTTCCATTTTTCTTGCTAACCTGAATGCCTTCACCAATGAATCAGTTTCCCAAAGGGGAACCTGAAGTTAGATATTATCCTTTAAAGTCCCTATGAGCACATCAATCCTATGCTCCTCTCAAATATCTTTTACCCTTATGTTCAATTTCTGGAAGTATTGAATGTGCTCCATCATTGAACCCTTTTGTTTGAGATTTATCAATTGGATAAAAAAGGTGTTTCTTTTTGTATCCTCATAATGTCCTATCATTTCTTACATAAAAATTTCCCAAGTGACAATTGTTTTATGAGAGAAAATCCATCGATACCATACAAACTAATTTGGTTCCAAATATAAAGTTGCAACGCATACCTTTTGTGTGTTTTTCACATTACAGAGATCGAAAAATCGCTCCATCTGTAGTATCCATGTTATGGGATCCTTTCCATCAAACATCCTCATATCAATTTTTGGAACATAGTGGGTCTTCAATCCAACATTAGAGTCTATGAAGTCATGATTAACATTTCTTTTGTTCTCGTCATGAGATTCCCCTACTACCCTTTCACCATTAGTGACCATTTCTTGTAGCAAATTATTCAAATATATCTTCAATTCTTCCATCTTATCATCCATGCCATTCATCTTAGCGTCCATGCCATTCATCTTAGCTTCCATGCCATCCATCCTAGCTTCCATATTAACTTGCATGCCATTCATGTTAGCTTCCATTCCATTCATATTGGCCTTATTTACCTTCAATGAGAATGAAATTTGTTGTATTTGGTCTTGTAATTTTGATATATCATGTTGCATTTCTTCCTCTTCTTCACAAGTCATGCTACAGTTTTCAGGTTGCTTACTAGGTGTTTCCATTTTATTTCTTCATGGAATTAATTAATGCTAATAATTCTTCACTATTCCCTTTGAATTCCTTCAAACTAATTTTTCAAACCAATCTTATGCAAAATTTAAAATAAGCTACACACATTTTTGTTTTCAATTTGTAAGAGCTCGATATTGAATATGTTATATCTCTGTGACTGCGGATCTTGAATATCTGAAATCTCATCTTATGGTATCCCTCTAAATCCTCTTTCTAACCCCACAAGTCTGATCAAGATTGTATTTTCCAAGGAAGAGTTATGCCAAATCTCCCATTGTGACCTGATTATAAATTACTTTAGTAGAGTGAACTTGTGCGATGTGCCACATGTCACTATTTCAACCTTAGTACTTGAAACTAATACACGGAAATCTATAGGGTATCCTCCTTATGAAACTTACGAAATATCAATATGATACTCAAAACAAAATCTATGAGGATTTTCCCTAGGTCACCTGTTTGGAATGTAATTCATGAGTTTTCAAAAACCCTAACTTCCTCAGATCATATCTTTGTAAATATGGTGAGACAAACTCTGTAATTTGGTCATGAAGTTTCGAATGCTTTCATCGCAAATGGGTTTTATTTGTAACTTCTGAAACATCTCAGAAAAAGGTTTACATCGCAAATGCCACGATGACCTATTTGGAGCAACGAAACCCTAGAATCCAAAGCTCTCATACCAAATGTTAGGAAACGAGCTCACTAAAAGATAGAAAATATAGTTCAAAACCTTAGAATTCATCCTCTCCGATGGGGAAACCTTCTTTACATTACACAAATGAAAAATTCTTCGATGACACAAATGATTAAACCTCCCTTCTATATATAAGAGTCTAAGGGGTCATAATATAATCAAGCCAACATAACAGTAATAACATAAGGGCACAAAGATAACAATAGTGGGTTTCTATGGGGCATACTAATAACAATATGGGGACAATAGGGGCACAAAAATAACTATAAGGGATACAATGGAAATATTAATGGGGGAATCACTAGTATTATAGGGGCCTAACATTCACAATACTCTTGCATTAGATAGTGCTAGCACAGACTTGTGCTCTCTCTACCGCTGCGTATATAAAGGGAGACCCTCATAGGTTGTAAGCCATTATCCAAAGGAAGTTAAGTCTTTCACCCTGTAAATGTGATACACTAGAAAAAACATTCTTGAGATTTCCTGCACGTACATCAAGTCCTTAGTAAATTTATTTGATAAGGTGTATATTGCAATTCACAGCTACTTGGTAATCCCTTTTGCCTAGAGTATCCTAAGTAGTCATTTTGATATTTTCTGACTCCTTAAACATGAAAAGGTCATCGAGAACTTGTTCTTTCAATATCACTAAATCAAATTAAAGTGACTAGATTCACCTTTTCGTCCTTTTCTATATTCCTAAAACATGAAAAATAAAAGTTTTTGTTTCAAATTCTAAAAAGAATTAACCATGGAACAACATCCTTCTTGTGGACATACTACTTAGTAGATCTTAGGTTGATACCGATGGCAACATTTCCCGAGTCTAGTAATCAAGGAAACCCCTTTGATGGGAATCCTAGTCCTTTTCCTTCTTTTGGAAATACTCGTGCTCCTTATATTGTGACATTGTCCCTTCCTGGATTGACCATTTTTCTGCTAGTTTTGTTTGGTTTCGACCTCGGTGGTTCCAAGTGTCCAAACTAATTTTCAACCGATTTCTCCTCCACATAAACAACATCAACCTCATGTTGATCCCAAGGTTGACCCCTTACCTTATTCACCTATTTCTTCACCCCATTATTCCTCTTCTCCTCGTGAAATTCTAGATTCTAGTAACCATGAAGCTAACAAGAAGAAGACGATGAATAATAAGAAGAAAAATAAGCAAGGAGGCAACCAAGAAACCATTTCTATGGATGCAACTGATGTAAATATTCCAACCAACCCCAGAAATTAAAATTCCCTTGCATGTTATGTAAGGGTGACCACCTTCTTCAGAATTTTCCTGGTATTACCAAGGTCTTATAAGTGTTGTCTACTAGTTCACATCGACATTTTTCATCAACCTTTGGTGATCATGATGGTGATAAACCTTCAACTAGTAATAGTAAAGCCTATGGGAAAAGGGAAAAGTCAAATTTCGATGTAAGTTGTGTAAAGGTAATCATCCCATTCACCTTGTCCTTTAATGGATGAAGCTTCCAAAGAGTTGGAAAAGATTACAACTTCTCAACCTTGTCTTCCGATTCGGTATCGAAAGATTTCCCTTGATTCTTCTATAGTTGATCAAGTGATTGATCAAAAGTCATCTTTGGTTAACGCCACTCTATCTAAAAGTGAGTCTCGTGAGTCCATTCTCAACCAACCATTGGTCAAGCAAATGTAGACTCAGTTCCACCTTTAGTTAACCATCCCTTTCTGGTAGAGAGTGAACCCCATACCACTCAAGTTCTTCTGCTTTCTTCAATTTCCAATGAACTCGAGGGAAATCCTCTTGTTCCAATGAACTCGAGGGGTTTCCGTTTTTATTAGACGATTCTTTCCAGATGAGCCTTGGTTTGTTCATTCCATCGTCACCATCTCTTTGGTCGATCATATGCTTTCACTTGGTTTTCTTACCATTCCATGAGGAACATATGCGATGAGTGGTATCATTAGCAAACCTCTTAATCCTTACATGTTTGACTAGTTCCATCATTACCAGAACTGGTTTCTATCCTTTTATACCACTCGTTCCTCCAGGAGGAGTCATCTTTAATATCTTTTCTAACTCTCAAAATGTGAAAAGATCGTCGAGTACTTTTCATTTTGAACGGGTTAATGGTGCTTCTCACTTTGAAAGGCCGAAGACTTGAAGTTCAAGTTTTGCAGGTGACAGGTGGTATTAGAGTTGATGTTTGGGTTGACGATGAAGTGCTGATCCCACTGCACTATTGTGACAGGTGGTATCAGAGCTGATTCAGGTGAAGTTCAAGTGAAGGAAGTTGATCTCACTATTCCTTCGTAACAGGTGATATCAAGAGCTGGTTCAATTTTGCAGGGGAACCTGTTGAAAGGTGAAGAAATTTGAAGGGTGATTCAGGTTTACAGGAAAGTGGATGTCAAAGATCGTGGAAGGACCTATGGTAGGTGACTCTAGCCATGATGCGAGTGAAGAATTCTGGAAAAAAGTGTTGGAACAGACGAGTAGATGGAGTTCGAAATGGGTTTCAATGAAGGCCTAGAATATGACAATTTGGGAAGGTTGTTCGAAGATCAAAGAAGAACTTGAATAACTCAAGGACTAATGCACAAGTACGATGGAAGATGTTGAACTTAGGAAACTTGATAAGGAGATCCAGCAAAAATTTCTTAGTCTTAGTCTTCTAGCTTCACATTAGTAAATTCCTCAGTAAGTGTCTTATCCTCCAAGATCTCATCATGGAACTAGTTATGGATGTAAATTGTTGTTTCACATAAAGAAACATTGTCAGCTTTCGGTAATGAATCATGGCCTTAGTAGCACTTATTATGGATTGGCTCTTTCCCTTTCCAACTCCCTTTTGTACATAATCCACTGTGTTTGAAATCTAAAAGCCCCTAGCACTACATCCATATACTCCCAACTGATCTTATCATAAGGCCTTCAAGAAATATAGCCATATGATCATCCCTTTTTTTCCTCACTCTTGAGAGAGTGGGAAATATCATGCACATGTATCACATTGTCGAGGACATGCCTTCCCTTCACAAACCCAAACCTTTCTTCTGAGATCAAAAATTGAAGAACCATTTTCATCCAATTGGTTGCTACTTTGGATCTTATATTGTATAACACATTAGAGAGGGCTATTAGCCTAAATTTATTTGGAGTATTTTCCCTATATTCCTTCAGTATAAGGGTGATAAAAGGCAAATTTAGAGCCTTCAATATGGTTGTATAATTTTGAGAATATGCGACCAGCTCATATATATTGGTTTTAACTATTTCTGAGCATGATTTAAACAAGTCAATAATAAAGCCATCTAGACTAAGGGCTTTACCGTTAAGCATCCTAGTTACTTCCTTAGCCACCTCTTCCATGTAGACAAGCTGATTTAAATTCTTATTATCCTCTTCTCTGCTCAGCGTAGGGATGTGCTTTACTATCCTCTCAAAATCCTCCATCCCATCTACCTAAGGCTCCTTTAAATGTTTTTGGAAATGTTGAACTAGGACTTGTTTAATATATTAATGTCCTTCCTAGGTATTCCCCCTATCATCCTTAATCTCGAGGATTCGATTGGAGTTTCTATGTGCAATTATTGATCAATAAAATAACTTAGTGTTCTTGTCACCCTCCCTAAGCCATAAAACTCATGATTTCTGTCTCCATATAATTTCCCCCTGTCTACATTTTTCCTCCCAAACGTTCAAAAGTTTTGTCTCCTCTCTTCTCCTTTCCTATAAATACCACTATGCCATCAATGTCCTTTGTAATGCTTCCATCTTCAGTTCCAAGTCCCTTTTTCTTGGAAGATATTACCAAATTCCATCTTATTCCACTGCTTTAGTTTCAATTTTATATATCTTAACCTTGCATGCAATATGTACATCTTGGATCCTCTAATTGAGATTGGATCTCCCCACCACTGTTTGATATTTTGCATGAAGGTGGGATGGTCTCGACAAAATGCCTCAAATATAAACAGTCATTTTTTAGGGGTTCCTAACATTGCAGTCATTAATATCACCAACCAATGATTTTATCCTCCACAAGGGAGGAGATTTTCTTCCATATGTATCCCCCCTCCGAAATAAAAAATTTGTCTAACCTTGATGCAACTTGATTGTGCCCTCCATGCTTATTATTCCACATGAAATAGTCATTTGTTATTTCCATGTCAATTAGATTAGCGTCATCAATGAATCTTTTAAAAGATATAGAGACTTTGCTTGTGTGTATCTAGATACCCTTTTTCTCTGATAAGGAGGTTATCATATTTAAATCCCTCCCAGAATCAAGGGGAAGTGGCATTTTCTATTTCTAATGTCTTTATATCTTGAAAGAAACTAAGCTTCTCCCTAAAATTTGAGGCTTGTGAACATTCATAAACATGAGTGACCCTAAGACCCCTATAACTTGAATTTTCAATGATAAATAGGATCTTGTGGCTTCCACATCAATTAATTTGAGGTCCCGGTGGTTCCACCAGGTCACCTATCCACCTGCAGAACCTTTTTCTACAACCTCCATAACCTTAAAATACCTACTTAATTTCCTACTTACCTTCATGATATTTTCTACGTAAAACTTTGTTTCTTGCAAAAAAACAAGGTCCAACAATTCCAATTTAATCTTCTTCTTAATAAGTCTCTATTTCCTTAGGCTATTTATGCCTCTTTCATTCCATGTTAAAACTTTCATGATTAACTATGAATATTGGGTTACGAGCTTAACACTATAATATTACTTTAGTTGATTAGCATGGTTCCAGGGTCCTAGACGACTACATTGTTGGACTTCCTTCCACTTTTGCGGTGATGTGTCAAGGTGCTAATATTGTCTAAGACCCTAATGCCTTAACTCCCATCTCTACTATGTTTGTATGTGGGGCTTTTTGGCCTCTGAGTTTTTCTTCCTCTCTCATCACATAAAGATATCTGTTCCTATCCATTTGGTATGTTGGGACTACCTCTAGCCCCTATTTTTGGGCTTTCTCCACCATAGTTTAATGGTCAATTCCTTCTCTCTCTACTACTTCCTTTATATTTTTGTCCTCTATACTCACTCCACTTGGGCTCATCTTAGCATCTCCTTCGAATTCTTTTGACAGATGCAATATGTCCAAGTTTTTCCCAAGATCTTCTGTCTACTACAACATTTCCTCCACTTTACCTATTACATGTTCCTCATTTTTGTCTTATTTTGTCCTGCGACTCTCTAGGTTCTCTTCTGACAGGACTTCAAAACTATTCCTCTGTGGCTTTCTACCTCCTTGATCTTTGTTTCTATCTTCGATTTTCCCATCCCCTTGTGTTGCGTCTCACAAAACCATCAACACCCTTTCATTTTGGTTCCTTCCCCCACTCGTCAGATTTTTCTAGAGGGCACTCTCAGATCAAATGACCATGTTCATGAAAACATTTGCACCTGGAGGAGATCTGCTCATAATCAATGGATTATAACCATATTTTATCCCTGAATTCCAATTTGATTTCTTTAGGTAGGGCGCTAGAAACATTTATTTCCACACAAATTCTTATGTACGATGTATATCTTCCATGTACCATTTCCTCTAATATATTAATAATCTTTCCCACCATACCTCCTATGAGCTTTGGGGTCAAACATAGCTATTAATCAAGAGGTAATGAATACAACTTAGCTCAAATTAGCACTCTTGTGAAGGTCTCCTTTTCTCGAGTAAAGTTTTCCATCCACAGTCACATGTACACTCTAGCTAATGCAAAGAAGTAGGAAGTTCCTTCAAAGATTCAATATCTATCCTCCATATTTATAAATACACAGTAAAGACACCCTTTGACCCTAGATGTAGGTCAATCTCCCCTCTTGCTTTCTAGAAGTGTTTGATCCAATCACATAATATTTTTTATGTGGGATACAAGCCCGTAAACTTTCATATAACTACATATGATTGTATGCAATCTCTAAAGGCCTTCGTCTCAAGATTGACGATTAATGTCGTTGGGATTACCACTGTTTTGGGTTTACATGGCCCATTGGTCCCTTTTGACTTTTATTGTTGCTACTAATCTACCTGAATTTTTGTAGTACTTTTGTCCTTATCCCTTCTCTACTCTGTTAGTGTCAGTGAGTTTTGTTTGTCACCAGTGATCAAATATGCTCTTACAAGGTTTTTGTTAGGGTCTCAATTCAAATTTTTATCATTTCATTAGGTTTTCAAAATAAAATTTGGTCACTAACTAGTGTCTCTAGGTCTATTACTACTCCTTTCACCTCCATGGTCAATGGAAATCATCATGGTGAGGTCATTCATTATTGAAAGAGTCCCATAGTCATCATGGTCATCATTCAACACATTCTTCCATGTTGTGTCATCATTAGGTCATAGGATCAAAATCATAAGAAATGAGTCATTTCACCATCAAAGTCAACATTTCAAGGATTACTGATGGAAAACATATCTATAAAATCTTCAAAAAGTATTTTATATTTCCAGTGATGTAATAAGTTCATGTTCTAAAGATGCATGTAAAAGTTCCAAGTTACATAGTTTATCAAAAAGAAAAATGAAAATGTATGGTGGGCCACCCTACCATTATAAAATTGAGCTCTACAACCTATAAAGACTACTTCATTTTACATCTCTCTCATATTCATTTCCAAAGAAACTCTCATCCACCAAAATGCATTTTCTCGGCATTTTTGGAGGCAAAAACACTCCCAAGGGATATCTTAACTATTTCGCTGCATTTTATCAGTTTCACTGTGTTTTGTTAGACTTCGCCATGTTTTCTTTGTTCTAGCCCTAACATTGGATCTAAAAGTTTTTCTTCAGCAATTCAAGCATTTATCATCCTCTTGCAACTAATTTAAACATTCTTCATCTCTCCATAAGCTTGTTTCCTTTTTTTTTCAAGTTGAAAACCTATTTTTCTCCCTTTGCTATTTTTTCTCTGTTTCCTTAGTTTGACCGTGTTTTAATTCTCCAGAGCATACCTTCTACTAATTTTATCCCATTCCACTTCCCAAAATTTCCTTACACCCTTGTTCATGTCCCCAATTTTTCCTACCGCGTTTCCCTTTCCCTAAACCCTCCATCTTGCCCTCTCATCCTAATCACCTATTTTCCTACTTAGGGTTTCACTTGCTCATAGTCAAAATGGAGGAGGAAAGGAAATCCTGTAACAAAGGAGGTAAAATATTGAGATATGAACCACTAAACAATGGGGAGCTGATTTCTTCCCTAGTATCTAAGAAATACTTTGAGAATTTAGACTGTTTAGGGTTTTGTGAGCTAGTTCAAAAGGTCAAATACCATACCAAATTGACTAATTTGTTTGCCACTCATTTGAGGAGGGACAAGGTCACCATTGAAGGTATTGCTCTCACTATTTTAGGTGAAATCATAGTAGCTACTACAGGGATACCCAATAATGGAACAAAATGTTTTAAGAATGACGACTTGGACCTCCAAAACTATCAATCTTTCATCAAAGGCCACTATAGACATACTATTAGGAAGGTTTTTCCTTTTGCACAGCTCCTTGACATTCAATTTTCTAAATAATGAAGGTTATAATGAAATAATTTACATGTGAAGGAAGATTCTCAAGATTGTACAAATACCATGTTATATTACTCATGCATTTCACATGGGTAAAGCCACTAAACCTAGCCAAATACCTCTACAAAAGTTTGTCTAAGATGGAAAAAAATGTGCAGCATAGGAAGAGTGACCATTAAAAGAGCCTTTTCCACCATGCACTCATGAATATTATTGTATTGCATCATCTGACACAAAATAATATCACTTGGGAAACTTTCATTCAATCATATGTTCTTTTGTCTTCTACTAGTCAATTTGCAAGCCCTAGTACATCATTAGCACCGCCTAAGCAAGTGAAAGGTAGTCCATCGAGTAGACATGAAGTTGAAAGGATACCTAGGCCTGAAGTAACTCAAACATATTATAAAGGAAGGAGTCTTGTTTTTAATCCACATCTTGAGGAATGGGCCAAGATTACGTTAGAAACATGAGCAAAGCAAGGATCACAATCAGAGCATGAAGCACCATTAGAGCATGAGGAAACATTTCATCTTGACACTGACATGGTTGATTTGAAGGCTAATGAGGAGAATAAGGAAATGGAGTAGGTCATCATGGAGAAATATGCTAAGATAGAAAGTATAAAGGACAGTTTATCAAAGGCAAACTTCATGATTTCATTCTTAGAGCAAGAGAATCAGCAGTTGAAGGTAAATCAACTTGTTTTGGAAAAACATGAGGTTTGTTTTTGCAAAGAGGATATAAAGGGAAATACAGTGATGGATGCATATGTTTCAGATGAACATCAGGAACAAGTAGCAAGGGAAAGGTCAAGGACCAGAGGCCTCAAAAGAGCACTTCAACAACAAATAGAGCAGATGACTTCTACTGACCTAATTGCAATAGATATCAATGAAGATAGAGAATTTTGGCCTTACAAGGTGAGCTGTTGCTTGGAGAAGCTTCTCAAGAGGGATAAAAAAGACAATAGGTTGCCGAGACACATGGATGCCCATTATTACACAAGGAACTAGATTGCTAGGGTTAATGTCTCGGAGTTAAAGAAGAAACTCAATGAAACCCTAATGAAGAAAAAAGGGAAGGTAAAGTTATATTTGCTTGATTATGCCTCCCTCATAACATCGCATAGCACTTGATGACAACACATACCAAGTTTGAATATGTTTTAAGGAATTTTGGTCTTTTGAGAATTTTTGCATATTTTAGCACAATCATGGTGAAGAAAACGCATCGTGCTCCACAGTGCGATTTTGTTGGAGACCTAAAAATTACCTCATTCTTATTTTATGGATTTATCATGGTTCATACATAATTTTTTCCCTAAGGGGAACATACTTTCAGCAAGATTTTACAGGTGAAAAAGTCCCAAAACCATAAAAAAACCAGTTTTCTACCACCGTGCGGAAGACCACGCTACCTTTTCCTCAGTACTGATGGGAGAATGAATTTTTGAGGGGCTAGGAGTAATATTTTTGAGCTACTGAAGAGACCATAGTGTACCGGAGATCCTCAGCTTTCCAATGAACCATTAATATTATAATTTGGACTTCAATAAGGCCTACATAAACCATTATTGCGAAACTCGTTGCTTTTTTGCGTGTGGCAATTTTTCTCCATTTTGGTCATTTGGATTCAAATTTCTATTGTATAATTGATTAATAATAATGTAAATATAATGTAATAGTGAGTAATAAGTCTTTTTAAAGTGTTTTTTGATGTAAATTTAGGATCATTTATGAGAGAGGTTTGAGTCAAAGTTAATTTGAGGAATTGTCTTAACCTCCCTAGTCTTTAGGGTTTTGGTTGGAACACCTCATGGTGTAGTTCATAGAGTCATAGATTTGACCCCTGAAAGTAGGGAGATGTTGTTTTAGTCTTTATGTATCATTTTCTGAGTCGTATAATAAGTTCGACATCTAAGGCGAGAACTACTATAGCTTTTACTTAGACATTTTTTGGAAATCAAAGGATACAATTTGCAGCTATTATCTAGGAATTTATGTGCAATAGATTTTTGTTGTTTTCTCTTTCTCTGTTATAGCTTTATATGAAATATATTCATCCTCCCTTTCCATTCATCATTTCATCATTGGTTTTCCTTAAGGTTTATAAGCAAAATTATTTGGATAAAGCTCTATTTTAATGGGAATATCATTGTGTTATTTTCCTTCTTGCTTAATGAATTCATAATGTACATGCTCATTAATACTTTTTGTTTCTTCTAAACACTAAAATACACCAACAAACCCTAAATACATAACAAATTTACTTTTACCTTGCTCTTCCATATCTTTGCTATTGTAACGATTTGATCCTTTGAACTAGCTACCTAGATTTTCTTCCTTATCCATGATCAAACCCTAAAAAATTTCAAACCTTATTTAAGACTAGTATATGTAACTTGAAATCCTTTCCCGTTCCTATCATCTTTGGCTTTGAATTCATAGATAGATCCCTCTCTGGTTTAGTAGAGCTAGTTTCTCAATCATAATTGGTTTGAGGTTACCTCCTTCAGTCTCCCTTCTTAGCCTTGGGATATTGTGGAGGATAACATTTTGGCGTCGTTTTCAGGGAAATGGAAGTTCATACTTTCCCTCGGAAATAACGACAAGGATCAAATCTAATTCTTGAGGGTGAAGAGTGATCAAACACAGAAAGGTTATGCATCTTTCACCTAGCGACTCGAGTGCGAAAGAATTGAAAGGTTTAGAATTTTCATGGTGACTCCATTGTTCAAAAAACAATAGTTTGAAGAAATTATTGGTGACTTAACTGATTTCAATATGGATTCAACTACTTGAAGGTATGCTCCTATGAATCATGC
The DNA here is from genome assembly GCA_000404065.3 of Pinus taeda. Lineage (NCBI taxonomy): Eukaryota > Viridiplantae > Streptophyta > Pinopsida > Pinales > Pinaceae > Pinus > Pinus taeda. Next base: position 17,549 of record APFE030844568.1, read on the forward strand.
TCACATTCCTGGTTTTCCAATTCAAATTCTTGCATAGATTGGAAAACTAATTTGCCAAATTCCTAGATGGAAATGAGGATGAGACTATTCTACATCCAATAAAATTTCATTGGCATATACATAAGCTTGGGATTACCTTTCAATGAGATTGATTGATGAAAAAATTTTTATGTCTTACCCTAGAAGGAAAAGCAAGATGATGGTATGAAGATTTGAGGCCAGGTAGCTTATTCTCCCTTAAAGAATTCCACACCACATTCTTTGAGTTTTATGGAAAATGTCATCTTTCATTGTTATTGTTCGAATATTGTTGTGAATCATGTGAAAAATTCATTCATTACCTTGAAGAGAGTTTTGGTGATGAAGAATTTCTGGATTGTGACATCATAGAGGCCCTCTATGAATTTTCTTCCCAAACATAAAATAAGAGAGATTAGCTGCTTTGATACAAAGGATCATAC
>APFE030844573.1:0-11286 GCA_000404065.3 Pinus taeda
GACTGGCTGTTCGAGGTGGACGTAGCCCAAACTGGGTGAACCACGTATATCTGTGTCTCTCTTGTTTTGTGCGTTTTCTGTGTTTACATTTCTGCAATATTTTATGTGTTCCATTGCTCCGTAATATATAATTTTCTAACACGAGGTAGATCGACTATTATAATTTGAAATCAGTTAGTTGAATTGATGATGATGATGATGATGGTGGTGGTTAACATCCACTGAGACCAAATTGGTTTATCAGACCTATTTCTTAGTTTCTAATTGTCTAGCTCCTCGTCTTTCTTGGCGAGATTGGTGCTGTAGCTTTCTTTTTTTCTCTACAGTCTTCCAACTTTCTTTATCTTGCATCTCCTTCATCTCTTCTGGTTCTTGGGACATTGGTGTCTTAGCTTCACGATCTATTGTGTTCGTCCTTATGAAGATAGTCGGAGAAGAAGTTTGGTCTAGGAGATCTGCTTTGCTATTAAATGAAGATTTATTTTGTGCGGTATTCGAATCCTCATAACTGTTGATGCTTGAGGGGTTGTCGAGTTCACTCTTTTGTTGTTGGGTGGGGCTTTCCCCCTACTTGTCTTGAGAGTTGTTTCTTTCTTGCCCGATTTCTTGTGATCCAAAGTTTTCTCGAGAGTATTCTTCTTTGATGACAGTGTAGTGTTATTTTTGTGCTCCTTCCCACCATGTAGATCTATGGTGATATTTTATAGCAGAATTTTTTTGGGAGGCTTTTGGGCAATTTTTGGCTAGGTGGCTTGTCTCAAAGCAGGATCGACATCTGAAGAGGACATTTTCATAATCGAGTTTCTGGTTCCACACATAGTTTTTACTTGTTAGGTGTATTTCAGATGGGAATCTGGCACTGAAGTCCATTTCCACACAGATGCGTGCATAGGTGGTTCTGGCATACTCCTCTATTTCTGGGCACTTGTAGTAAAATTTCCCAATTGCATTTCCAATGGATTTTAGCGAAGAGAAATTCTAGAGATGCAAGGGTAGGTTTGGCAATCTCACCCAAACTGGGGCTAAGGTTATGACTATTGTTGAGGGATCGAATGATGGGTTCCATGGCCTCATGAATAGGCCTGATTTTTCCCAAAATCAAGGGCCAGAATCTAGAATACATTGTCTGCTTTTAGGGTTTTCAAAATCTACTATAAAGAAACGCCTAGTACAAGGTAGATATTAATTGCATAAGGAATTAGAGGCTTCCATACCTCCGAGATCCAACTGTGGAGAGTTGTCAGCCATAGCCAAAAACCATTAAATCATCAAATTAGGGCACTTTCAGAGAACTACAGAGCCTCATCGAGAGAGGCCAGACCACCTGGACAGTGGGAGTTGGGGCTTTACTGACGATATGGGTAGGAGCTTGCCCCCTAGAGGCAGACAAAACTGAGCCAACAATTATTTTCGCGAAGGTGGGAGCCATCTAGAGAATGCTCTCTTGCTGAGTATAAAAGATTGCCGAAGAGAAAGCCATAGAAGATTGCCGAAGAGAAGTGAAAAGTTGCAGATCTATAAAGAAGAGTCGCAGATCTATAAAAGGCAGAAGGCCCAATCAATGAGAAGAGAAGTGAAGGGCTACAGATCTATATCACGACTTGGTTACAAAGAGAAGTGAAGAGCCGCAGATCTACGACAGCCACAAGATCTACTATTCATATAACAGCCAGCAGGCTTGTCCCAAGTTTTGCCATATTCTAGCAATGGCTATTAGGAAAAGGCCCAATCGATGAAGAGCCACAGATCTGGAATTGTAAAAGAGGGTTGGAAAACAACAAAGTTCTCATGCAGAGACGGAAGACTGGACTTAACGATAGAGTTCTCATGCAAAAATGGAAGATCGGACTTAACGTAAGGACTGTGGACGCACTGATCTAAATAGTTGAGACATTACCATTCATATTATATTTCACAAGAGCCGCAAATCTGGAATTCTGAAAGAGGGTTGGAAAACGACAGAGTTCTCATGCAGAGACGTAAGACCGGACTCAACATAAGGACTATTGACGCACAGATCTAAATAGTTGAGACATTACCATTCATATTATATTTCACAAGAGCTGCAAATCTGGAATTCTGAAAGAGGGTCGGAAAACGACAGATTTCTCATGCAGAGACGGAAGACCGGACTCAATGACAGAGTTCTCATGTAAAAACGGAAGACCGGACTCAAAATTATGAAAATCACATCAAATCACCTTAATCTACTATTCATATAACAGCCAACAGGCTTGTCCTGAGTTTCTTCTCAATCACGCGCAGTTGATCGGAACCATGAATTTTCGTTTTTCCGTATTCTAGCAATGGCTGCCAGGAAAAGGCCCAATCGATGAAGAGTCACAAATCTCAATTCTGAAAGAGGGTCGGAAAACGACAGCGTTCTCATGCAGAGATAGAAGACCAGACTCAACAACAGAGATGGAAGACCATTTGGGATTATTATTGAAAATGAGAATGGAAAAGAGCATACAAGAAATAGTTTATTCATTTTTTAAGATGGAAAGAGGGAAGAGAAAGCATTATTAAATTTTTATCTATTTTTTATGAATTTCTTGGTTTGGTTTGGTTAGGTGGAGGGCTTATTTATAGGTTTTGAATCCGTCAATTTTATAATATATTGTTTTGTTAGGTGAGATATTATTCACATGTTTTAAATTGATTATTTTAATATTAATAAGCTTCTCAATAATTCACCTCATCTCTATGTATTTATTTAAAATTTCATAAACATAACATTATAAATTATAAATTATAAATTTTAATTTATTTTTAAACAAAGACGGACCATCATTAAATTATAAATGGCAAGCGTCTATTCTTGAAACTAAGTGTAAGGAAGAATTATTGAATTTCCATGTCCCTTCTTGAATTTGGTCAAGGAAGAACATGTCATTTATGAATTTTTGTTTATGAATTTGTGAACTTTTACATTCTTTATTTTTATATTCCTAAACATTATTGAATTATGAAAGGATAGACCATTTACGAATTTTGAATTTACCATTTTTGTGTCTCTTTTTTTGAATTTCTACTCGGAAAGAAGGACCATTTGGGATTATTATTGAATTATAAATGGGTAAAGATTGAAATGTCCATTCTTGGAGTTGGGCATCTAAGAGAGCATCATTGAACTTATTCAGCCTGTGTTTTTGTATATGCTTCTGAAATAGAAGCACTACGTTTTAGATTCTGCTTCATTTTCTCATAGGTTATGGACACTTTGACTGTGAGCGTTGTATCAATCTTTACCTCATTGGTAGTTGTCACAGATTTTGTCACGGGATCTGTGGAAATAGGTTTTGTAAGAGGTTTGTCGCCACCCTTTTTCAAAAGAAGCTTCTTTGTAGTGTCAGAATTTGTGTTTGTAGGGTTTGTGATGCGAGTCCTCATTGCAGAGTAACTCAAACACAAGAAAATATGTTGTAGTACAAACATGAAAATATACAGTCAACAATAGTAAAACTCCCATGCATAGCAGAAAATATTTCTCTAGTAGACAATACTCGCCTAGATTAATGTATTAAAGTTAAAATAAGAGAAATTAATGGTTTGAAAACCGAAGTTTGTGAGAATCTTAAGGACCTTGCAGTTTGTTATAATAAATATTAGTTTCTCCACTCAAAGATACTCTACACAATATTAAATTTATTTTTCAACATGACTAATTCGATCTAACATAACATAAGAGTATGTTGTAAAAAAGCCATAAATCCTCATGTTCCCCTACAAAAACCAATCACTATCATAATTTTTGCAAATAGAAAACCCTGTATTTCACGTGCAACCATGAAAAGACTACCTAGGTGTTGTGATCCCACTAATGATATAAACTGTGCCTCTATTAGATAATGGCTCTGGAGTTGAAACCCCTGCGAAATTTGAGAATATTTAGCCAAAATAAATAGAATGTTATAAAAACCAATGAGCAAGGTATTGAAAATTATCAAAACAAAAAATGCAAGAAAAATTACTTTCATACTTGAAACTCAGTTGTTAGAGTGAAAATTTAGAGCTCATAGCTTCGCTGCTTGTTTAAAGAAACATAAAGAAAAACCCTTGTGGTTTCGAGCATACGGTCTCAGAAATCGATATGGTTTGACTGTATTTAAAACTTTTGTGTGCAAGATTTGAGAAAAGACCAAACACAAGGCCACATAGCAACCTTATATTCCTGCAATCCTTGTACTTTTTCTTTCAAAGATGGTGATGTGAAATTTGTACTTTTGGCTCATTAATTAAGCCAACGAGCAATAACATGTTAAATTTGACAGAGGTTGGAGAAACATAAATTAAAATATTGTCAAAAAATAATGAATTTAAATGCATAAGGTTAAATTGTGAAAACTTTGCAATTTTTTGGTCGAACCCAAACTAATATGGATTTGACAAAAAACTTAATCAATATCCTACTGCCTATAGTAAAAATAATAATTTTAACAAATCAAATATATCTAATTTAATTATAATTAAAAAAAAAACAAACAAACAAAAACAAACAAACAAACAAAAACAAAAAAACAAAAAACAATAAAAAACTAATAAAAACCAAAATTAAATAAAAATGAAAATCTGGAAATGTTGCTAGGAAAAAATCATCAACATTAATTAGCTTACGGATTAGTTATGTCTTTTAAATTTTCTATAACTTCCTTTAGTTATATCTTTTAAAATTTCCATACTTTTTTTAATTATTCCCGGCTAAAAATTTAAAAAAAACTTCCAATAAAAATATATTAGTACTAATTTAACCAAACTATCTCATCTTTATGAAAATAAATAAAAATAATTTAACTAAACTATCTCATCTTTATGAAAGATGAAAATAAATAAAAATAAAAAATCAAAGACATCTTCAAAACCACATGTCATGAGTATGTTTTTGAAACATCCGACTATTTGGATACCATGTAGTTTCCACATTCATCTTTAGCAAGTCTATGAACAATCCTATTTTAATCATTGTAGATATGGGAAAGGGAAACATGTGAGAAGACTAGTATAACAGCAAATTGAGAGCCATTAGTTCATTGAAATAATGTTGGTTTCTTTGTGTGTTGGAGTTATAAATAATGTCCCACCTCCTCCATCCCTAAGTCAAGTTTCTTGGGAAGATCTATCAAAGAAATTTCAAAGAATGGATTTGTTAATTTTCATTTCTTTGCATTTCTTTGGATAAACATAAACATCACTTTTAAATGAAAGTTTTTTTTTGTTTTGATACCATTTCATATTAAAGTCTTTGAAAATAATTTCATATTAAAGTCTTTTTGTTTTGAAACCATTTTGGGGCCATTTAAGTTGTCTATACAATGTTTAAAGAGAAGGTTATAAATTGTTCAAAGATCTTGTTATACATCAATTAAAAAAAACCATTTAATATTTTCTCCACACAAGTTTTTTTTGGTGTTTTATCAATCTTTCAATTTCCTTTTAAAATTCTAATCTAAACTAGTTATACACCACTTAATACTTTCTCCACCCAATTTTATTTTTTATTTTTGTGTTTTATCAAGCTTTCTATTTCCCTTCCAACTTCTAATCTAAACATATTAGAAATTATATAAAAGTTTTTTTATTTTGATGAATTTTTAAATTTTTACTTCTTACCTCCACTACTCATGTATATGCTCTCTACTTAATAAAATAAAATTTATTAAATTATTTTAAAATTAAAAATTAATTCGAAAAAAATAATTAATTTAAATAAAAAAATCATAAATTTCAAAATTATAATATAAAATAATAACATTTTTTTAATTACATAATATCTTCCAAAAAAATAATGCATTAATTTACTTATCCCTTAATTTAACAACTTAACCAATTTTCAAAAAAAAATATAATACATTTTAAATTTTCACTTTATTCCCATAATTTAACAACTTTACCAATTCTTCTGAATTTTATTTAATTCTAACGTGGTTAAGTAGTGACAAACATCAATCAATTGAGGAGTATAGAAATGGGAAATTAAACAACTTTCTTAATATATATATATATATATATATATATATATATATAAATATAAAACATTTTCATTTTCATTTTATTCCCATAATTTAACAGCTTTACCAATTCTTCTTGAATTTTTATTTATTCCAACGTGGTTGGTGACAAAACTTCAATCATGTTGAGGAGTTGGATAAATGGGAAATTGGTGAAGGTTTTTTATACTGGTTTATGCTATATTGTTTTTTATTTTTGGTGTAAAAAATAATTTGATTAGGGATTATATAAAGTATATTAAAATTTTGAAAAACTAAATATTAAATTGAATATTTTGAAGAAAAAAATGTAAATTGGTTTTTTAATTGTTTGATAGTTATTTTTATGTGGTTTTAAATTGAATTATGAAATAAAAAATTATATTAAAAAATACAAAATTAAGAAAAGTTTATATTAGTTGAGTGTGATAATTTTGCACAATAAAATGCTATGGGGCTTTGGATTGATGGTGAATGGGTGCACTATTAAGGCACTCCTTGCGATAGGTCATTGGTTCAAATTCCCTTGTGGGTGTTTACCTACTAAAAAAAGGAAGATAATTTTGCACAATAATGGGATGTGGATAGCTCCCCGCCATTTTTTATGCAAAAAATATTGGAAATTTCAAATAGAAAAAAACAATTGAATTGTTTTTTGGCATTTTCATTGGTCATAAGTATTTTTGTTTTTTTTGTTAATTGGCTTCTCATTTTAAAAATTTAAAAATTAAAAAATAATCTTAATTAACTTTATTCCTATATGTTACTAAGTGCAAAGGAATTTCAAAATATGTGAAAGCCTCATAACTATAATATAATAGCTAAAAACTTTTTATATTCTTAATTTAATAAATTCATTCATTGCTCACTGATTTAAAGCTATAAATTTAAAAAATGTTAAATATAATTTCTTAGCGTGTGTTGTGTAGAACAGCAATTTTAGATAGAGAGATACTGTACTTCAGCTGAACAAAGAGCAATTAATATGGATAAACTTATTTATCATAACTCAATTGTATTACTTTTAATTTTACATAAAAGACAGGTACTAAACAGTTACATATTAGATTATATTGATTTAAGCTGATTTTAAAGAGGGTTAGATCATATATATATAATATATATATATATATAATATATATATATATAGATATATATATATATGAAATGGTTTTTTCTAAAGGTTGTTCTTCTCCTTGTAAGGAAGCCATAAATGGGGATAGGAAGCAAATGGAACATTTGTGCATGGTTTATTGCTAAAGCCTGTGGGCCTGAGGTTGCAGCTTGTTAGGTGCTTCATAGTTGATCTCTTGATCATGTTTTTCCTGCCTTCACTGCTCTCTTTAGATAATCCTCCCATCTTACATCATTATGGACAAAAAGCCACCTATGGCTGAGCTGGCCCTAGAACCCCTTTTTGCAAAAAAAATTAATCCCATTCAATTCTCTTGTCGCCAACAACCCTAAGTTTCAGAAATCTTCTCAAACTTGTTTCGTGAAGAAGCTCAATGAAATCCCTATGGTTGAAATCAATGCCCCTCATTCTTGGATCCATGCTCTCCAACTAGCAGATCGTGGCTTGTTTGGCTAGTTCATGGGGCTATGCCCATCTCCATAGACAGTTCGTAACTAGGTGGAAAAGAATTGGAAACCCCTCATCACTGGGGAAGCTATATCTTCCTTTTGTGGTAAGGGTTTGTTTACATTCTACTTTCAAAATAAGTCAGATCAATATTTGATATTTAGAAGTGGATTGTATTTTATGGGAGCCTCGGGTTTATATATGGATAAATGGAGCCCTAATTTTAACCTAGATTGTGATATTCCTACTGCGGTTATAGTTTAGGTTAAACTTCCCTTTCTACATTTGCATTGCTGGAATGATGCAATGTTTAAGCTAATCAAAAACTCGTTGGTCAAGTATATTGACTGTGCGGAACCAAGGGATGGGATATTTGCTTGCGCGAAAATATTTGTTGAAGTTGATCTGGATAAGGGTCAATTGACAACAATAAATATTTGCATGGATAACTGGTCCCATGTGCAAGAAGTGGATTATGACCATCTCCCTTTCAAGCGTAAAGTTTTCCATGAATATGGGCACTTCGCAAGAAGTTGTCCAAAAACCAAAACTACCCATGAACAACAAGGCAAGCGGAATGATTAATCAAAACAAGAGAAACAAAGAAAAGATACTACCTAACAACAACCCAAACCGACCACAACGCTTGAGAAATCCCCTCCTAAGGACAACCTAGGCTCGCATCCAGTAGGCCCCTCGTATATGGATCTACTCAAATGGGTAATCTTGATGGAGGTATTAATCAATTTGAGATTCTTTCGAGGTCTACAGAAGTCGGGAACCTTCTCATCTAGTTGATACAATCCCTCCTACTCAAAAAGAGAATGAGATGCATCACAGGCCTCGACAATCCCCTTTTGATTAATCACATGTTGTAGATAGTGTGCAAAGCAGCTCTGAAGATCAACCAGAAGAGGAAGAAGATGACCTCCTCTCATTCGAAAGAAATTGTTGGCCCAGTGATCAATGTTAGTTCGACTGATGAAAAAACAGAAAAGGGAAAATAAAAGGAGGTAAATAAGAGATCCCGTTGCTTAGGTCGCAAATCCAATAGAGAAATTAGACTGAAGCAAGCAGAAAAGGATAAAGAAATGGGTTATAAACACACTATTTCCCATCAGTTAGTAGATCATGGAAACAAAGGAGGGAAAAAAGGAGCATCAACAGGCCCCAACAAGGGGACTTCCTCATCAAAAAGTAAATGATGAATATATTCTCTTGGAATTGTAGGGGTCTTGGATCTTAAAAAATAATAGGAGAAGAAAAATACTTGATTCACAACTAAAAACCATCAGTGGCCCTATTCTAGGATAAAATAATGACAAAGAGTGATCTCGCCCGAAAGTAACAAAAAAATTGGAACCTAAGTAGTATGATAGCAGTCAGATCTAGAGGAGCTTCTAGAGCTCTCTGTACCATGTAGGACAAACCAACTGTAGTTGTTGAGCTCCATGAAAACCGCGCAATGGATAACCACCACTTCTAAACTTTTGGATATGCACTAGGTATGGTCTGTAATTAATTTGTATATGCCAATGCATTTTAGAGAAAAGTAAGAATGTTGGAGATCACTAATCAATCTCAAGGAGACAGAGTTCGGATAGCACTACATTTTAGGAGGGGACTTCAACTCTACCCTGAACAAGAGGGAAAAAAAATGGGGTTCTTTGGTTCAAGATCCATTTCTAGAAGACATCGAAGACCTGATCCAAAACTTAAACCTCTTGGATATCAAGCCCCCTCATTTTAAGTACATCTGGAGCAAAAAATTCCCTACTCCAGGCCATATTTCTACTAGGCTTGATCGTTACTTAGATTTGGTTTCACTCTTATCTTTAAACCTCTCTCTTCAATATTTCATTCTACCTTGGAATGGCTTTGATCATGGACCCATTCACCTCTCTCTCTCACCCCCTCTAAACTATGGCCCATCCTCTTTCATTTCTCCCCTCTTTGGTCCTTGTCTCTAGGCTTTTGTGATATGGTAAAGTCATCTTGGTCTGAATGGGTAGATGGAAATCCAATTGTAATATGGGAAACTAAGATTAAAAGGTTGAAGCAATGCATGAAGAAATGGTATATTAGAGGGAATATCAGGCAACAACATTCAATTGCAAAGTTGGAGCATCATTTTTTCTTCAATCCAAGAAGAACTTGAAACAACTTCAATAATGAAGAACGTCCCCCAGAAAGAAGTAGATACGTTTAAAGCCTACCATCTAGAATTAAGGAAAGAGGCAGAATATTAACACCTTAAGTCCAGAAGTTTTTGGCGTTAATTAGGGATCATAATACTATTTTTTTCATAAACAAACCAAATGCAAGGAGTAAAAAAACAATATCTCAAAAAATCAATTTTAAGGGCAGACAATCTCAAAATTTCAAGACATTAAAGAAGCAACCTCTGTGCACTTCAGAACCTTGTATAAGGATATTGGCCTTGGAGACACTAAGGATGAGGATTAAATGTTGGAACATGTCCCTCCATTAATTTCCAAAGAAATTAACAAACATCTTCCTATAGAACCTATGACAGAGGAAATCGAATATGTGGCATTCTCCTTCCATCCAGACAAGGTGTCAGGGCATGATGGATTCACTGCAAATTTCTATAAAAAATTATAGGAAGTAATCAACAAAGGTCTCTACAAGATGGTAGGATACTTGTCTAGTCAATTTAACGTCTTAAATTTCTCTACATAAATTATCAATCCGGGTATAGTAAACTGATGAAGTGTGGTGTACCATATGTGCTTAGTTAACCTTTTTCTTACTTCGTTGTTTTATAGTTTTTGTTTTGTTTTGGGGTTTTGTTCTTGTTGATCTCCTAAAGTGTCTAATGCAAATGAAAATCGTATTCTTACGTCTCTAGAAGGCAAGTATGGATATAGATTTTAAGGAAATTATGTCCTCTATAATGATTTCCATAACTTAACACTTCAGAAGGTCTTAGAATGTACTAGTGATGACAGTAATGCTTGAACAAGAATGGAAAATGTGCTGCTATTTAAAACAAGTAAATAATGAACTACTGATCATGAAACTATTATCTCTACTGCTGTCTAAATATAAAAAAGCAATTTAAGCTACCGCACTCAAAGAAATAAAAAATTGCAAGGAAAGTAAAACTAAAATCAAATTACACATTCATACTTCGATCCCTCACCAGTAGTCCCACTATGGCTTTCGGAGGTAACCGTCAATGATATGAGCAATTTAATATCTAATTGTAGAAAAGTAAAACTAAAATCAAACTACACATTCATAATTCGATCCCTCGCCAGTAGTCCCGCTATGGCTTTCGGAGGTAACCGTCAATGATATGAGCAATTTATATCTAATTGCAGAAAAGTAAAACTAAAATCAAATTACACATTTATAAATCCCTCGCCAGTAGTCCCGCTATGGCTTTCGGAGGTAACCGTCAATGATATGAGCAATTTAATATCTAATTGCAAAAAAGTAAAACTAAAATCAAATCACACATTCATAATTTGATCCCTCACCGGTAGTCCCGCTATGGCTTTCGAAGGTAACCGTCGATGATATGAGAAAGTTGATTTCTAAACTATCTAGCAAAACAAGTAAAGAAGACTGAAATCAAAACAGAATTGGAATTAAAAAAAAAAAAACTAAGAAAAGAAAAGTCAGCAAAGAAGTTAATCTCATGTCACTAGTTGATGCAAAAACATATAAAGAAAAACTAATCTACAATCA
>APFE030844575.1:16977-37936 GCA_000404065.3 Pinus taeda
TTCCACCTAAACACATATACATTATACAAATTCCTGTAATATTAATAACAACCAATTACATTACCCATATTACACATATACATTATCCAAATTCCTATAATATTAATGAGAACCAATTAGATTTAAAAACGATATTTGTTCATTAGTCAATGAAATTTTTATTCAGCAATACACATGTAAATATTCATAATTGTACCTCACACCATTTTATTGAATCCAACAAAATTTCCTTAGTCATGCAACCACACACACATAAGATTTGACAATATCAATTAGCATGGAACTTGGATTTCTTTATCCACTTGATTATGATTACGGGGTATATGGAGGTTAAATTAATAAATATTGGGAAATTTGAATAATAAAAAATGTTGTCTGTTTTAAGTTTGTGAGACTCTTCAACATAATTTTATATATTTATAATTTTTTCGAATTATTTGAATTTCTTAATATTTAATTAAGAATAGTGTTTGTTAATTTAATAGGATATCGTTTAGTTACAATAATCATAATAGTTATAATTTTAAATTTTTAACAATTAAGAAAAAATGTTTTTCTAAACACACTTAAGTAATTAAGTCTGTATGTCTTTATTGTTTTTAAAAAAAGTAATGAATAATTATAGGTGATCTTAATCTTAAAGACTGTAATTATTACTTTATTTTATATATTTAATAAATAATTTCAACAGTTTTAAAACCTAGATTGTTTTGGAAGTTTGGTTGAATTTGGACAATTTTTGTTGAGTCAATCATAGTGAATCCCATAAATTCAAATTAAATTATATATTAAATTTCTAAAAACACATTTGTTATATTAAAATTTTTCATATTTAAAATAATCTAAAATCATTTTACTTATTATTAATAAAGCAATGATTGTTATATCATAAGATAATCCTTGCAATTTATTGCATTAATACCACAACTTAATCATTGTAATGGACTACATTAATATCTACATGATTATGATTACCTGGTATATGGAGGTTAAATTAAAAAATATTTGGAAATTTAAATAATAAAAAACAGGTTTCTTCTAAAATATTTTCCTAGTTATCCAAAATTTCAACATCTTTTAGATAATTATCTATTATTTTTCATTTCAGTAGATATTTAGGAAAAAAGTAAATTCAGCATTGAATTTGATATCTAAAGATTTTTTATTATATATGTGAATAAAGTTATTGTAGATTTTATTGAATTTCAATTAGATATTGAAGAATATTTAAAAATATAATGTTCTCTATTAAACTGTAGAGTTGAAAAGTTATTTGTTTAAAATGTGCATGGTATATGCATCTATAAATTTCCTGAAATCCATTATAATCCTCATGCATTAGTGCATTGAAATATGGATAGTAGATGTGAAAGTTGGAAAATTAGATAATCTTCAACCATTATTGATCAAACATTTGCTTTGTTGAAGAAAAAAAAGTGAGTACATGCACATTCCAGATTCCCATCTATTTTAGTGTGTTTTGGGGAAGGATTTGAGTAAAATAAATGGATACAACTAAGAACTACACACCTAACAAGGCCTTCTTCAAGGAGGAAATGTCTATATCTCTCTCTAGATTTTCTCTGGTAATATCAAAATAAAATGTTTAAATTCAACCTTGAATTCCTATTCCATATAGATCTAAATACTTTGAGTAATTTTAAAAGGGATATCTATATCAACAAATCAAATCAAAAAGAGAATTTAATTACATTGATAATTGGCTAATAGAAATAGACACTTTGAGAAATTTTAAAAGGGATATCTATCTCAACAAATCAAAAAATTGAATTGAAACATATTGATAGCTTGCTAATAGAAATGGATATACCTTTGATAAAATAGTGTTTAAGAGCTATATCTAGATTTTTCAAAAAAATATTTTAGAGGGCTTTTAAACAAGTAGAAAAAGGTGTGACATTCTTTATAATGAACAATGAATAGAACAACATATTGCCGGTAGTAGAAATCACAATTCAATGTTTCATATATTGAGTTTTTGTAAATTTGAGAAGTGAGATTCCACTTGTTTGGGTCCCAAAGTTAATTTATGGTGCCACATAGTTAATTTTATGTTTCAATAATTTATAGTGTTTTTTGGTTTATGAGTAATTTATAGTCAACGATTAATTTAGGTTAACTATGAGTAGTTTAGATTCATGAATAATTATGATTAATTATAACTAACTATGCTTTATTAGGTTTATGATTAATTGAATAATTCTATATGTTATTTAGGTTGATGAGTAATTGACTAATTCTATGTTTTAGGTTTATTGGTAATTTCTAGTAATTTAGGTATATCCATAAACAGGTTATTTAATAAATAGTTATGATTTAAATATTTATTAATTATTTGTGACTTAAAAAATTTCTCATTTAATAAATATTGTTTTAATCATTATTGCAAAACTTCTCTGATTTCATTAGTATAAACATTAAGATCATTGTCAAATTATATAATGAATAATGGATGCTACATAAGTACTTTTATATTTCAAAAAATCATGAATTATAAGTAACTTAGATTTATGACTAATTATCATTAACTATGAGTTATTTAGCTTATGAGTAGTTGACTAATTTTATACTAATTTAGTTATGTGAATAAACAATTTCTGATTAATAAGTAATTTTGATGTAAATATTTATTAATTATTAGAATTAAAACATTTCTCATTTAATAATTTTTTTTAACCATTATTACGCAGCTTAATTAATTTCATTAAAATTAGTATAAATTAAATGAGACCTAGTACTACAAAGATTTTTTTTTTGTAATTTTCTTAGATGTAATGAATTCTTAATTAGCATAGATTTATCTAAAATGCAGATCTAACCTGCCCAGAAAAATTCAATTTCTTGAGGTATAATTTTTGTATGAGTCTACCTTATTTAAATGTTTTGTATAGTTTATATATATATATATATATATATATATAGATATATTGACAGAGATGAAACAAAATTCTGTTTGATGACCTACAGGTTACACATATGAATCTAGATTCCTGACAAATGCTTATTATGAAATAAAAACAATCTTGTTACACCCTAGAAAGCTAATACGCAATTATGAGAAAGCCGTCGAGTTAAAAACCGTAGAGTCTAATCACTTAAGAGCTAAAGACTGTGTAGCGAAGGAAAAAAGATGGGGCAAAGGTTGTCTCAACTTTGTAAAAGAATGGTAGCCATGTCCAGAACCTTCTGGTTGTAATGGTCATACAAACATCGACGCATAACCTTGGCAGGGAAGAAGTCGTGGCCTTGAAACCCAAAACATATCAACAATAGACCAGTAAGAGAGTCGGAAGTTACCTGGTTGTTGGGAGCCCCTTTTCGAAGCAATTAGGGTTCGATTCTTGCCTAGGGTTTTGCAAAGCAAGAGAGAAAAAGTCAAAAACGCAAATGCAGTGAGGGTATGCCGTGGACGGAGGGAGCGGTTACACCAAAACCTAACTCCTTTTACCTCAATCATAGGATCATACGCTCATACAGATGATGGTGAAAACTCAATCTTGGTGTCACAACATCCTGGTGATGGCTCAAAATATAGCCGAAACCATCGAGAAACATTCAAAATGGTTAATGTTATGATAAAAAAAGTGCATGGTAACATAGATGAATTCCACACCTAACATTTGGGCAATGTTATGATCGAACATGGTAATCGTAAAGTAAGCCAAATTCAAACCTAAATAGGATCAATGCATAAATATACAAATTCCTTCAACTGCAAAGCGTCCATTGAACTAACTTGATAAATTAAAGGTGAGAGATGTTTCATTGGTGATAATCAATAGTTTGTCATTAACTATAACCAATCTTAAATATACCTTAAGGATGAGTTGATTTGAAAATTAAGACAGGGAAGATAAAAAGAAACCTAGATAGGAGAACCAAAATGGCATGGGTCGATATAAGGAACTGCAGTGGATGAAATTATTAGTCTCTTCTGGGAACATGGCTGATTGAGGCTTTATTTATATATTTATTTGGTATGGGTTGTTCAACAAGACTTTACAAAAAATGAACAAATCCATTCCACATTAGAGTAATGACAAATTTAGTTAATAGTGGCCGTTGAAAACAAATCTAGGTAACAAATTGTGCACCTTTCTTAGGAGATAGAAGCCGAGAGAAGCCCCTTCAAATTGTTCTAGTAATCCTTGCACAAATCCTTCCAGTAATCCTTCAACAATTCCAACAACCCAATCACTAAGAAAGGGTTCCTCCAATGCATCCTGAACCAAACCTAAAAAAGCACTAGGTTGAGAAAAGGAAGGCTATAAAATATTTTTCACCTTTATTAGCAGATAGAAGGTGAGAGAAGCCCCTTCAAATCTTTAGAGTAATCCTTCCAGCAATTGTTCCAGTAATCCTTCAACAATTCCAAGAACCCAAGTGCTAAGAAAGAAATGCATGCATCCACGAAGCCTTTCATTATAATAGACGGAATGGTAATGAATAATAAGTACAATAAATATTTAATGACAATTTGAAATGCTCAAGATGGAGTAGCGGTGTTATTCTATTATTCCTCAAGCTTACAATTGGACATGGAGTGGTAGATTTATTCTATTATTCCTCTATGTTAGAATGAGAGATGGAGTGGCGCAATTATTATTAAGAGAATGAATGGTGAAATTGATGGACATCTGTATTTTTGGAGTTATTATTTCCATTGCACATTACTAGAACGATCGTTAGAATGGTGAAATTGATGGACACCTATTTTTTGGAGTTATAGAGACACCTGTTTTTTGGAGTTATTATTAACAGCACAAAAGGGTGAAATTGATGTACAATTTAATGAAACAACAGACAGCTATTATTTCGAATTGGACAGACCACCAATGGTTTGAAATATATGATCATATTATTCCGAGATAATTAAATCCTAAAAAAGCATATATTATACTTTCATATCTAAATTTTAAAATGGTAGAAAAATCTTTCATCACTATGACAATGACTATCATTATCGCTATCCCTCTTATCACTCGAAATTTTTAAATAATTAATAATATACACACTATCCCTCTTATCACTGAATTTTTTTTAAATAATTAAAAATATACACACTATTAACTTTAACCTTTTTCTTTTAATATTACCCTAAATTAAAGAAAGAAAAGGGCTATCAAGGGTGTGCAATTTGTTGGAGCAGTGGTGTATATTTATGGCAACAAAAGGTATTGAAAGTTATAACATAGAAGTAAAATATTAATTATTTTTAATTGATCTTTTACATTCTTAACTTCTAATAAATTATATTGGTTTTAGTAGATATTAATCATCATCATTATTATTTAGGTTCACATAAACTATGACCTAAAGTTAGATTTTCTTTTAAAAATAGTCAATAACATGGTGTAAACACAACATAACATAAATGGGAATCTGACTTGATACAAAAGCCTCAATCACCGACGTTCTTAGAAGAGATTAATAATTTCATCCAGTGTAGTTCCTTATATCGACCCACGCCATTTTGGTTCTCCTGTCTATGTTTATTTTTATCTGCCCTATCTTAATTTTCAAATCAACTCATCCTTAACGTATACTGAACATTGGTTATATTTAATGACAAACTATTGATTATCACCAACGAAACATCTCTCACCTTTAACTTATCAGGTTAGTTCAATGGATGCTTTGCAATTGAAGACATTTGTATATTTATGCATTGATTCTATTTAGATTTGAATTTGACTTACTTTTCTAGTTAGACTTGCGGGCAGTTTTGTTAATCTAAATCTATATCCTCAATGATACAATAATAAAGGACAAGTCTACCAAATCTCTCTCTCTATATATATATTCATTCTCAAGTTTGAGATATAAAATCTTCATTATTAAGTTTAAGATATAGAATCTTCACCATTAAGTGACATAATAGAATCTTCTATGAGGCTTTTCCAATTGCACATTTTAGACTAATTACATTATAGGGGAATATATAAGGAAAATCAATTAATTAGCAAAGTAATTATTCATTCTAGAATCAAATAGAGAAAGAAAGGAAGATATATAAGAAAAGGGTTTAGTTAAGATTGATTAAACATTGTGAGAGGAAGTCGAACTAGGAGTTGCATCCATCAGGAAGAAACACAACTATAAATAGCCACAATGTTTAATCTAATCCCATGCTTCAGTATATGGAATTCATAACATTTCAAACTACAAAGGTCCGTTAGATTTAAAGAATTATAATCAAGTTATAAAATAATCAAAGTCGTTGTTTCATTTTTCAAAGTAAACACTCCAACCCTAGGTTTGTATACAAAATAAAAGTTTATGGTGATTTTTTCACATAGATTTAAAAGTGGCAACAAAAGGTATTGAAAGTTATAACATAGAAGTAAAATATTAAGGATTTTTAATTAATTTTTTACATTCTTAACTTTTTATAAATTATATTGGTTTTAGTAGATATTAATCATCATTATTATCATTTAGGTTCAACTAAGCTACTACCCAAAGTTATATTTTCTTTTTAAAAATAGTCAATAACATGGAGTAAACATAACATAACATAAATGGGAATCTAACTTGATACAAAAGCCTTAATCAACCACGTTCCCAGAAGAGACTAATAATTTCATCCACTGTCGTTCCTTATATTGACCCACACCATTTTGGTTCTCTTGTATATGTTCTTTTTATCTGCCCTATCTTAATTTTCAAATCAACTCATTCTAAAGGTATATTTAACATTGGTTATATTTAATGACAAACTATTGATTATCACCAACGAAACATATCTCACCTTTAATTTATCAAGTTCGTTCGTTGGACGCTTTGCAGTTGAAGGCATTTGTATATTTATGCATCGATTCTATTTAGGTTTTAATTTAGCTTACTTTTCTAGTTCAACTTGCGGGTAGTTTTGTTAATCTAAATCTATATCCTCAATAATACAATAATAAAGGACAATTCTACCAAATCTCTCTCTATATATATTCATTATCAAGTTTAACATATAAAATCTTCACCATTAAGTGACATAATGGAGAATCTTCTATGAGGCTTTTCCAATCACACATTGAAGACCGATTACATTAGAGGGGAATATCTAAGGAAAATCAATTAATTAGCAAGCTAATTATTAATTCCAGAATCAAATAGAGAAGGAAAGGAAGATATTTATCATTATTTATTAATATATTAGTTCATCCATAAACTCAAAAATTAATATAAAAAATTAATTTGTTCTTCCTTTAAATTAAATTTTCTAGCAACTTAAAAACTTCATTATCATTAAATTATTATATATTGACATCTCATTATGCATACTAGAAATAATCCTTCTTAAAAAAAATACAAAATAATTGGCATTGTAAATTTTCATCCTAAAAGAATGTGAATATAGTTACATTCATAAGTTTATTGCTAGGGGAAAAATTAAAGGTTAAATGATAACATATGTTTTCTAGCTTAATAAGAAAGAGATTAAGGAAAATTTCTCCTTTCTAACTAAATGAATAATAGGTTAATTTACAAGGAAATTTAAATAAGTGTTAAACATATTGTTAAGAGAAAACCCCCTTTATCTTCCTAAGTTACTTTTTAACCTATCAACACTTGTTATTTAGAATTGGACACACGTTACCAATGGTTTGAAACAGAGGATCATCTTATTTGGAAATACACCTTTCCACTACAATGCCAAGTGTATGTGTAAGGTGTGTGTTACATTTTGTAGTCTTCCCCTTATGATTAATCGTGATAGGTGTCTATTAACAAATGGAATGGTAAATTTTTAATGGAGCTTTGTAAAAAAATAGTTTAAACAAGGTTTAATCATGCGATTTAGATATGCAGGGAAGTTAGTGGTGTGAATTCAATCCATTGATATTGTGGCAACGACGAAAATATACTAGCATATTTCAATTCAAACCGTCGGCTCAATGTTTTTGATTAGTGAAATAATTAAAGTTCCCAACTCCAATGGGAGGGATGCCTATGTGTGTAATTATTCGCAACTATGAACTTCACCCGATTAATTTCACCAAGGTCCTTCAACAACGCCTCTTTCTACTGCCATCATGTTTTCTCAATCTACCACTGCAGAAAGAGAAGGATTGAGTGCATGTGCTATATCTCTGCCAGGGATGAAAAATGACAGATGTTCCAATACTTCGTGAATAAGCTCGCCGTATTGGAGGGATCAACTCTAGGAATTTGATTTGAAGTGTTTTTCTAGGCATGCCTTTGTGTGATCATTGGATAGTGAGGTTGATGGGTTAATGAGGTTCCACAACTTAATATGGTTTTAATGCTCAAAGGGCCCCTCCTACCTCACGACTCATGTTGGTGTGATCATTGGATGGTGAAGTTGTTGGGTTAATGAGGTTCCACAACCGAATAAATTTTTGACATTTAAAGGGTCATTATTGCCTCACGACTTCATTTGAAGGCCAGGCCCAGATTGTGCAGAACCTTCAAGTAGCTTCAAAAGGAAAGGTAGTGAGGAGATATAGGTTCAAAAAAAAAACCCATATATGTGGGATGATATATGAGCACAGGAAAATTGCAACTATAAATTCAATATACTTGTTCTGTCTTGCAGTGTACCTTACAACTATCATTTTTTCAAGGGGATTTGGTTTCTATTCTTTCAAGATGATTTATTTTCTACTCCGTTTTCTTAATATTCATGTGCAGGTTACATGAAATCACGACCAAATATTTATCTCTTGTATAGACTTGTGTTTTTAAGTCTCTCTATTCTAGTTACCTTCTCAGTTTTGGTGTTCCAAATTCATTTGCTTGTGTTTATTAAGCATCGACCTCATATCTCAAACACCATTTGTGAACTCATCATAATTACTTGTAGACTGATTCATTCTAATATGTCTGCGCAACTAAACAATACTTACTTGTTGACTAATTCACTCTAATTTGTCTACACAACATAGCATTATAAACCTGAGTGATATTCAAAGGTAACTTCATAAATTTATTTCTAAATAGTGTACAATGTATATATCTGTTAGTAGCCGAGTAAGCATGAAGAGCTAACAAAATTGATAAGACAATAATATTATTTGGCTAGAAAATTGTTGGCTGTACCATGAACAACATTGTAAAGACAATAACATTATTTAGTGCAATACCATTATTTAGCTAAAAAAATTGCTTTTACATTTATGCATTGTAGCATAAATTCTTACTATTGTTTACTCAATTTACCTATGGAATGTAAAATTTTTGCAAATATTTTGTTCATATTTTGTTTGACTTCTTCCTTATCCCTAATGAAAAGGTGGTTTCCGTCTCCTCAGGCATTTGATATGTTTCTATAATATTGCATTTTGTGTTTAGATTTTGTCCAACTTTTTCCTTATACCAAATACAAATGTCATATTCCTCTCTTCAGCCATTTTATCTGGTTCCTGTTGCATTGCATTTTTATATGGTTCTCAATACAAATGTATGTTTCAACTAGATTTGTACTAGGCGAATAGAAATGGGAACTCCACCTGAGGGAGCAATTGCATAGTTCAAACGACCCCTCCTAGAATGCCTCTAATACTCATACCTCATTCTAATAGCACTCCCATTTTCTTTGTTCATGAATTCTAGCAAAATGCACATGGGACAATTCAAGGCCTAACCTAAGTAGCTTAAGTTGTTGCCTATTCAAGGCCTGGCCTAAGCAGCTTGTATGATAGCCTACATCTCAACAAAAAAATACGTGGGATCAAATCACTCTTCTGGCCTTCTAAGATGGCTTATACAACTCGTCTTGTCATCTTCTAACAACGAGGAAGTTGAATCTCTCCACTTACGAGCTAGAGGGTAAATTCAGACTGGAATAGATCAAAACGTTGGAAATTAATGAAACTTATAGCACCACATGTCTGTTAGTACAAACAAAAAATTGCATATTTCTATTTCTTGCTACATAAATGTGAAGTAAATGAATTTCTGAATGGAGTACAAGTTCCCCATCCCTGCATTACATTTATCAATCAAATCTCTCATAATACCCGCATGGAGTTGGTGGAGCTTTAAATGCTTGATTGTACTGTTGTGCACTATAAGGACATTGTCGAAGTAAATATGTGGAATTGTCAAGGTATTTAATATATAATTTAATGGGTTGATTATGAGGAATTCATATGACATATTAGGTATTTTAATAGTTTATTAGGTTGGTGTCATGATATATAGTTATACTTTGTTTCTTTTAAGTTAGAATATCTTTAATTAAAATATACATTAGGGGAATTTTGAGGTCTAAAATGGGCTTTCTAAGAAAAATGTACAATCAAAATAAACTTTATAAGAACCAATAGTATTCAAGATCATGATGTCAACTATGGGGATGATTCACTATTTTTGGAGTAAAAATATTATAAAATAATAAAACTATTTTTTCAACTCGTATTTTCAACTTATCTTCCTAAGTCTTTCCTCAAATTTTGAGCGAAATTACTCATTGGATGCAAAATTTAATTCCTCATCCAATGAGTACCCATGTTGCATACTTTCGATGGACGCTACTACACTAAAAATATGGTTTACATGGAAAAATGTGATTGCAATCACATTTTTCATGTATTTCTCATTTTTCGTGTAACGGGGTCCATGAAAAGTGTGCAACATGGGTACTCCTTAGATGAGGAATCAAATTCCGCATCGATTACTTGTTGCTGCTTGAAATTTGAGTATTTCGAGTAAACCCATAAGGAGATAAGTTGAAAACATGGGTTGAAAAAATAGTTTCTTCTTTTTCCCCTTTAAAATGTGATGATGTAATCTAATCTTATTTTATTATTTCCTCTTTTATTTTATAATTTCCTTAGGAGGCCCATTTTCGACCTCAAAATTCTCCTAATGATTGCATCTTTTCTTCTTCTTCTTTTTTTAGTTAAAAAAATGCAATCTTTTCATTATAAAAGGAGAGTGAAAATTACTTAGGTTTATCCCCTCAAAATTACATAGATTGATGTTCATTGTTCCTCTAAAAACTATAAGATCTCATCCTGTGATTTTCCCAAAAAAAAACAATAACAAAAAATAACTATTTTTATGCTCGAAGTCTCCATATTTTCATTGTCTGTCTCTTTGTTTATAGAGCTGTAGAGTTCCTCCTAACTGTAGAGAAAACATTATCTATATGTGATGCATAGTATGTGACTTAGTATTTTATCTATATGCAAAAATCTCTTCAAAACATATATTGTAATTGTTTTCCTTCTAAGACTAGTTTATACTCCCAACATATGTACATATATTGCAAAGTAAAACTTCCCAAGCTCTTGAAAAGGAGATCAGAAACCTAACTGAGCTCCCTATGAACATGCCCAAATGTTATAAACTGAAAAGAACACACCAAATTTTGGATACGACTCATCGAGATGGGTAGACTAAGTGTGTTGAATAGTGTATGCCCCTTAACCCAATATATTACAAATTTTGCATCTACATGGATGTGCAAAGTTTCCAACCCCAGCCATATAGAACATATCAAAACCCCCCACAATGCTATAATTTCATCCATATTGTTTGTGCCTTTGCCTCCCTCCCACCAAAAGTGATAATATCTACCAGGATCTAATATTATAAAAACTCTACAACCAGAGTTCCTTTGCTTGCATGCACCATAAAAAAAAATTGTCTGAAGATCTTTTCAAATGTCCTTAAACACAA
This sequence comes from Pinus taeda, assembly GCA_000404065.3. Taxonomy (NCBI): domain Eukaryota; kingdom Viridiplantae; phylum Streptophyta; class Pinopsida; order Pinales; family Pinaceae; genus Pinus; species Pinus taeda. Next base: position 28,642 of record APFE030844575.1, read on the forward strand.
TTTGCCTCTTTTTGTTGGGCTTCTTTGCCAGACCAATTTTAGAGAAATATGTCGATGCCTTTATTATAACAACTCTAACAATGGCCTCTATCTGTTTAAACAAAATAGAGTTCCTACTTCTCTAGATGGATCAAATGATATATAAAGGAAGGGACTTGTATTCCTTTTGAGACTTAAACCAAGAAAATAAGGAAGATTCCAAAGACTATGTATCCCATACGTGTATGATGTTTAATGTATCCATGATACCTTCCCATAACTCCACTGCAAATGGACATCTCAGAAAAAAATGACAGACATCCTCGGGCCCCTGTTTACACATTAGACAAATAGTTGGGCCAATCAACGCCCTATGAAGCACATATTTCCACTTCATAATTATACTTTGCATCGCTAGCCAATAGAAACATATAAGTTTTCTTAGAACCTCCCATTTCCATATACATTGAAAATCATTGTATTTTTCTTGTGGCACCTCTGTCTTAGGGTGCTTGTTGTAAATTTCCCAGACATCAACTTTGCCCTTCTTCAGTTGTCTGTCTCATACCATCGTGTTGTCATTTGCATTGATATGCATACCAACTGCACATAACTTTGACAGATACTCTTCCCATTCTACAGTCAGGCCCCTTGTAAGACCCAACTCATCCACCTTATACCAATGATGTGAGAAAAATCCTTGATTATGTATTTGATGTATCTGTTCAAGAAAGAAAATACCTTTGTCATGCAAAAAATTAAGAAGAGGGACAGATAATGTATGATTCCGAGAGAGACCCTTTAGAGTGTCTAATCCAATTTCAATCTACATGCCATCTCCAACATCCCACTTGAGAAACCCAACCAGCCAAGGTTGTTTCAACTTATCAGTTTCATTTTTGATATTTGGTTTTGGGCTTAAATGATGATTGTGGGTCTTGTCTAAAAATTTGATGAAACGTGGCCTACAGTTGGGATGTGTTGTATCAGGTGGATCTAGTATGAAAATTTAAGAAACGTGCTCCACATAAGTGTTGAGGGTTGGATCCTTCAGTAAGGCAGTCAAAGATTCCTTCCTGTGGTAGCTAGTAAATCAGATAAGGGGATTCGAGCTCCCTTCGAGTGGGTGTTAGCAAACGAGATCAAGGGGTTGGAGTTGACTTCCAGTAGGTTATTGAGAGCAAGATAAGGTTGTAACCTTTTGCAGGTGGGTTCCTATGTGTTATTATGAGTTTGTGCTAGTACAATATTGTAATAAGTTTTTCTTTATATTAAAAAGAAGAGAGAGACGAGACCGACAATGGTTTTTCCCCACATTGGGTTTCCACCTAAAATTCTAGTGTTCATGTGTTTCTTATGTGTGATGGTGTGTTTTGTTCTTAATGCACATGGTTACTGTTTAATTAATGTTTGATGAGGTGCTGATACACTGACTCAAGTTAAACAGATAATGAATTAACTGAAAAGTAAGTTTACTGGATATACACTAGTTGTCTGCATCACAGTTATGTACGTATGTAGGTTCCCTACAGTAAAGTCACGTACATAAATTTGGATATGAAATTGAAAAGTTCAATGATTTTTAAAATACTGATTCACCCCTACCCCTCTTAATATTTTTCCCAACAATAAATGTAATTGAATCCTATGTTAATCAATGTAAGAGTGAGTATGGGCAACGTCTCTTTGTGAGCGATGCCTCACCATTTCCAATTATTTGTGTTATGTATATTTTATGTTTAACTTCCCTCAATGTTCAAATATCATAACAATGTGGCTACTTTTATTTACGATACAAACGATACTAAGCAGCCCGTTGAGCTTCATTTTGCACTTTACCGAGAGGTCGTGTGGTCTTCAACACTGATTTTCTCTATTTCTTTCAAGCTTTTGGCCCCTCCTAGGGTTAGACATTGTCCTTGACTCCTCTCCATTGTTGGTGCGACTCACTTTGTAAAAATAAATTCATCAAAATATAAAGTTATCAAGTATTTTATGAAGGCAATATTTATTTCCATTGTAAATTTGGCACATCCAATGGCATGCAACAAAGTTAGTCCTTGAATCATTGGTTGTGCTACATATTATGCCTTCAACAACCACATGCCATAATTTTAATGACTTACCTTATAAGAGAAATTCATAAAATCATAAAATTATCCAATATTTTATGAAGGAAATATTTATTTCAACTATGAATTTGGCACATTTAGTGGCATGTAGCAACACAAAACTTTTTTCTACTTACAAATAGATGCCTCAAACCAATGAGGTTAAATTCAGGAGAAACATAAACTCTTTAAATTGATGCAATTCTCTAAAAATTAATACATTGATCACAAACTCTTGATGTCAACAACATTTTAAAAATGGAAAACAACATTGTCATGTAGAAAGTGAGGCATTATATGTCATATTTTATACATTTACTTCTTTTGATTGCGCTTTTCTATAAAGTGCATCTTAATAATGATGTATTTGAATTAGATTCTTTCATTCTCATCATTAATCAAGATCAAATGATAAAGAGAATTTCGATGAAGTTTTTATAATAATGTATATTTTAATAAGCCCACATGGTGTAGAATAGGCAGTGAGTGTATTGTTAAGTAACTTTGTGATGTGAAGGTCACCGGTTCAAAATTTCATGGGAAAAAATCTAGTCATGTTAAGGGTTGGTGTGGCCTAGGCTAGGTGCAATCCTATGGTGATTTTGATGGCTTATATGCCCTTGGGTCGCGGTTTCGCAAGCCACAGGTCAAGCCTAATGTAATCTCTAAAAAACTCAGACAACATGACAAACAAATAAAAATGTATAATTTTAATATATATATAGATATATATATATTAATTTTTATTGGGTAATAAATCTAATATCTTATTTCAACATACATGTAGATAAATTAATTATTAAATTTGGAAACTAATGATGAATTATGGTTAAGCATACTTACAGGATTTTCAATTACCTCTTAATTACTTAGTAGACAACTAAAGAGTCATACATTTAATTTTGAATATAACATTTGTATGGAACTTGTTAACTTTCATACATTATATATGCTAGTAGAATTTTTTTATGTGCTAGTGAAGTTGTAGTATTCAAAATGAATGTCACAGGGAAAGATATTAAGATATTAAAATGTTTTCACATGTAATAAAAAAAACCACCCTACACTTGCAATCAAAGGCACACTTGAAAAAAAAATATAAAAGATTGAAGGAAATTGAATACACCTTCAAGAAAGTAAACACACTGACATTAAAGGGTGACTTTTTTAAGTATTTAGATGACCTTGAACTTTGTAAAATGAATGCATAGGATATGCAATAACTAACAAATCTTTAATGAACCACAAGTTGTAACATATTCAAACCACACTAAGTACAACATGAATATAATTATAATTTCTAGAAGACAAGGTAAAATAAGAATAAATTCAAAAATAGAGTAATTAGCTAAATGTATAAAACAAATAAATATAATGTTAAATGCAAAGTTCTAGCAACATGAGTTGCGATAATAACCTAAACTATGAGTTATAGCTATGGTCATACATTAATTGTAATAATATTTAAGTCACAAGTTATAACAATGTTAATTAATGAGTTGCAACAATGTATAAGATAGAAAGTTGCAGCACTATGTAAATAATATAATTAAATATTAGAGTTGCAACAAAATTATAAAAAAAGTATTATTGGAAATAAAAGACTGTAAATAAAACTACAACTAAACTACAAAGTTAAAGAAAATACCTGGCTAAGAAGGGACCCTATCTCCTTAGGCAAAGCACTAGTTAAGGAAACAACAAGACACTAATGAACACATTGTCGACTTGAATTGGAAGCGAATAGAAACTTGTATTATAGAAGCTCAAATTGCAATTACAGTTCTATAGACTTAGCTTATTTTCTCCTATTCACTTCTAGTTACTTCGTCTTGAATAGAGCATGGTGTTTTAAACATGATATGAAATACCAAAATTAAATCAAGAATTCAACAAACAATCATAAGAATCTGATTGTTCCATCTAGTTACAATAATTTCATCAGAAGATAGAAAAATTAGGCAAGTGTTGACTCATTCAACTGTGTGACAAGTGCTAGTTAGGTCATTCCTTCCTCGTTGAGAAATTAATTGTTTTTGTAACTTTATTTGTTAGAAGAATGATTGGTTGACTAATTTGGGAGATCTGTTGGTGACAACTGTGTAGTTGAGGTGATGCGTTATCCCAATTGTCCCATAGTTTTGGCACCCATACCAAACAATCAACTCTCTAAGAGTTGTAGCAACAGTTTTGGAGTGAGTTTTAACAATGGTTTTAAAGTGAGTTGTAGCAACAATCCTATACAAATTACAACATTGAGGAGTAATAGCACAAGTGGCAACACTGAGAGTTGCAATATCTACATTAGAATAACAAGTTGCAATAATCAGTAACAGAGTTGCAACCTCTGTATTCGATCAGTGAGTTGCAATAACTATCAATAGTGAGTTTTGCCACTTATGCTTTGCTCCTATCTAAAGGTACCTATGTAAATTTGCCTCCTGAATACCATTGGTTAACATAGAAGAGTAATTATCTCTATGAATTCATGAGAATAAGCACTAAAAAAGTATATTAAGAAGATAATTGTACCTTGACCAAAATATATCTTCATGGGAATAAATAACATCGAGATGATATGATAAGAAAAGAATATGCACAAAGGTATTAGACAAGTGCTAAAAGGATACCAAATTGAACGCTTGTCACATAAATGTTTATTTGCTAAATAACTTGATATTTTAAATGAAGCAAATGACTAAATAAATAAGTTAGATAGTATCATATCAGCATAGTACCTGTAGCTTTGGTAGTTATCAGTCCATAGTTGTTGGTTTCTTAACTTTGCAACATAGGCTTTACTAATTGAAAATTTGATCAACAAGTATTTGAGTCTTGACAATGGAGCTTCACCACATTGCTCCTCAATGGACTTCCTCTGGTAGGGACATGTTGTGAGGTCTACAATAACCCCCCTTCTAAAATTTTCCATTTTTTATATTTGAGGTTTTCTCTGCAAAACCAAAAATAACAAAGTGTGTGTACTTTCATACATAAAATGCATTGAGGTATGGTTTGCATAAACACTTTGCATATGACCTGACCAGAAGAGCTTCTTCAATATTTTTCCACTCAACATTAAATAGTCTTGACTGTTATTGGCATGTATTATTATTGGGTTTTGCAAGTGATCCAAAGAATTTCCAAGTTCTTTTTCAGATGTTTCTTAACCTATAGGTATCTATGCATGATCGGTCTATTTATTTAAAACTACCAAGAGAGGCCCACAAATAAAATAGACTCGATCAATTCCAATTCAGGGTTGAAATCGGGCATTGGCTTGATTCGGTGTTGATGAAAGTTCTTATGTTTAAATGTTCTATAACTATGGAATAGGGTTGCAAATGGTTCCAAGACAAATCTAGTGTAGGACCCTATAATTACAAACCCAAACATCTGGATTGTCGTAGAAAGTAGCCTTTGTAAAGTTCCTAGATCAAGGGATTTCCCTGGCTCATTAGAGGAAATTTCAACCTAAAAATGGCCTTCTCAGAAAAAATAATAAAATAAGAGTTAGGAATTTTAGAGGGAACAGAAGAAAACTACTTTTTTTTCTAATTGTATTTTTGGCTTATCTTGTTATAGTTTTACTCAAATTTCAATAGTAGACACTCTTTGTATGCAAAATTAAATTTTGATCCAATGGGTACCCATTATGCATACTTTTGAGAAGGCCCACATTGATAAAACTGAAGATACTTTAAAAGAATGTGTTTACTTGAAATTTGAGTAAACATATAAGGAGATAAGACAAAAATATAATTAAAAAAAAGTAGTCTTTTTTATTTTCCCGCCAAAATATTTATATGTGCCTCTTTTTCAATCTAAAGGATTTTGATTGGCTTACATATTATGTACGTGAAAATTTCACGAACACTTTTAGGCTAAAATTTCCTGTAATGATTTGGACTCATCCAGCCCTTCTCAAGGAGGCCAATTATTAGAACTTCTGAACCACTTGATTATCCCAGACTAGACCAAAAGACTAGGAATTTGACATCTTGTAGGATGTATTTGACAGCTTCCAGAAATGTTTTCGCATCAAGTTTGACGTCTCTTACATATCAACAACCTGTCAAAGTGACGTCCAATGTCAGATTGAATCTATCAAAATCTATAGTAGGTTACATATTTTCTTACTTTGACTTTTGTGAGTTCTACCTAACAATGAATAAGTGAGTTCATCTACAATCATTACAAACTTTGCATTATATTTTTGGGTGTTGATGAAATTCAACTTGCATTCAATGTTGCAATCACTGAGGAAAGGTAATCATAGACCCACACAAATTTTGCTACACAAATGTTTAAAGCCTTGGTGGATCGTAGCTGAACAAAATGAATTGTGGTTAACTATTTATCCCTTGAACTGTGGTTAATTATTTATTGCGTTCAGTCCAAAAATACATACAGTTTGCAGGAGAAGATACAACATTTTTTGTGGTTTGGAAATGGGATACAATGATTGAATAGCAATAGTGATGGCCCAATTACTAGTAACAACATTTGTTGTGTGTACATTATGGTTCAGGTCACAACGATTAGAAGTATTAGCGCAGGGATCATGTTGCCCTCCAAAGCCCTATGAAATACTATATTTTCATACTTATTTCTGAAGAAAAAAATCATGCACAGAAAAACACTAGCCCAACGGGTTTCAATCGATCTAGGTCCTTAGTGCTTCTTGCATAATGAATTCAAATATCTCACAACAACATATACCAAAGATCAAGATCTGCCAGCAAATCTAGGAGGAGCAACATCCCTTTCATTTTACTTCATTGTCTTCTTAGTAAGAAGATAGTAGAAATAACAACAATACGAATGACACCCAATGTTGATGGTGTCTTTTGTATGTTTGGTCCTGAGGCCCATGTTTTTAGAGCTGTAGGGATATGTCAACTATTGTTATTAAAAGATGAGGAGAGGGGAGGGGGAAACGTGATGAAGATATGAGGAATATTTATCTCATTTTAAAAGTTTCCTAATAATATGTTTTGTGATGGGTTTCGTTACAATGGTGAGAAGCAATGTGGAATGTTGGACAAGATCTTGGAGCTTTAATGATAGCAGAGTTAGATTATTGGCTATCACAGTAGCCTTGTTGATGTTTACTTCTAGGTTCATTGGAGTGTACAACGTGGGTGTTTTAAATTTCCAACACAAATTTGGCAACATGGTTAAATCGAATCACATTTCTGTGGAGTATAAGGTGACCCATGACATATGCCACCATGCTTGAATTTTGATGAATATCGACATGCCAATTGGAGGCATTGCATACCCATTTGTTACATATATTTTCCACTTTTTCCCTTTCTCAAATTGTTCATATAATTTGAAAATTTAGACATATTGATCCCAATTTATTTTTAAAAAATTATACATTTTTGTATCGTTTTTTTTTTTTGGAAATTTTTAATTTTTTCATATAAATTTATACCTTATTATTTTTTATTTTGATGTTTTTTAAAGTGTGTTGTTAATGGTTTCTTATCGAACGCAATTCAATCTATAATAGTAAAATTTTATGGCTAAGTACCCTAAGAAAATGACTAACCGATGGAAATCTATTCAATAGGAGCATTAAGTAAGTCCTTATTTTTTTCCTCAATTAAAATTCCCTTCATGACTAATGACTCCTATAGTTATATTATTTTATTTGAAAAAATTCATTTATCAAAGTTTTTATTAATTGTAATTTCTTTATGAAAGTTCCTATCTATTATATTATAGTTCTTGATCCTTTTGTTAGTTATAGTTCTTGATCCTTCTGTTAGTTAGGTTTTTTAATCCAGAAATTACTTAGAACTATGATCGACATGAATTTTAAGCAACGAAAGCCCAACATCAATACAACAACTTAAATCAATTAGGGAGCAAGACACTCATAGTTAATTGGTCATAGTTCTTTGGTTTGGTTAAAGTAATTGGTCTTTGGCTATCATAGTTCATTGGTCAGGGTTTTGGCTTTCGTGCAGGTCTACCGAACATTCAGCGTTCAGTCAACTGCCCACTTGATCATGATATCCGGAAGACTAATTCTATCTTTGCACGGTGGTGCCATTTTACTTCATTACACATTTGTGTTGGAGGCCAGCCCCTTTTTTTTGTTAAACTAGCTACTTTAATTTCATTGTTTATTTTCCCAATTAAATGGTGCCCTGCCACCTAGGGAAATTGGTTTATGAAATATAAAATTATTCATCATCTAAATGTACATGTACATAGGCAATTGTGCCTATCATATCCTTCCACTAAATCCACAAAAAAAATATTTTGGTTTTAAAATTATAAAATAGTTTTTTTTTTTTTTTAATTGCAATATTTTGACAAAATCTCTACCTTTCCGTTAGTTCCTCTATGCGCATCAAAATAACATTTTGTATCACAAGGTGTGTGCACGCTTTAGTATAAAGGACTCTGAGGTCTGGTTTGCACAAAGACTTCGGGTATGACCACTTTAGAAGAGCTTCATTAGCAATTGGCCACTTAACATTAAACAATTCCGAGTGTTGTTGACATGGGAGTATTATTGGGTTGCGTCAAGTGATATAAAGACCTACCGAGTTTGTTTTTTGGGACGTGCCTTAAACTTTGGGTTCTTTGTGCATGATCGGTCTATTTATTTGAAACTGGGAAACGAGGCCTGCAGTAAAAGAGACTCCACTGATTCCAAGTAGGAGTTGAAATGCGTTTAAATGACTGATTCCAAGTCAGGGTTGAAATGGGTTTAACTGTTCTGGATTTTTAGGTGGCGGTTGCAAAATGGTGGGAAGATAAATATGATGTGGGGGTCTTGTAAGTATACATCTAGACATGATTGATTGAGCTGAAAAAATGTGTAAGTTTGTCTAGTTAATTTATGTTGATATCAACTTTATATATATTTATATACACAAAAAATTATGGTTAAATTTTTTATTTGGTTCTATATATACTTTATTTAACATTCAAAAATACAATTTACACAATGAGAAATAACACATTGTATTTTGCACTCTAAAAAAGTTTGTCTATGAAGAAATTTGATCCCTCTTATTGAGCAAAAAGGCTCATTCTACAGCCCAGTGTGAGGGGATGTGCAAGTTTGAGAGGCTCATTCTACAGCCCAGTGTGTGAAGTGTGAAAAGAAGTATATGTTTCTCTCTCTATCCCTGCCTCTTTAAAATAGGATTAAAAATTAAAAATTATATCCACTATAG
>APFE030844575.1:44042-65810 GCA_000404065.3 Pinus taeda
TTTTTAATATTAGTCCCTTGGGTCTATTAATCCATTGATTTTTAACATCAATTGTAAGGTTCATGATATGAATCTTCAATTTTAATGTTTATTTTAAGGTTTATAATATTTATCTTAGGGTCTATATCCCTTGGGTTTATAATATTAATCCCCTGGGTTTAATATTATTCCCTTGGGTTTATAATCCCTTGTTTTTAATATTAGTCCCGTGGTTTTATAATATTAATCATATAGTTTATAAAATATTAATAATACTAATCATATGGTTTATATTCCTAGGGTTTAATGTTAATCCTAGGGTCTAATGTTATTCCCTTGGGTTTATAATATCAATCCTAAGGTTTATATCTTAATCATAAGGATTATATTCCTAGTGTTTAATATCAGTCATAGGGTCTAATGTTATTCCCTTGGGTCTTTAATATTAATCCAATGATTTTATTATTCCCTTGGGTTTATGATATTAATATTAGGGTTTAATATTAAGCATATGGTTTATGATATTGTTGTAGCGTCGACAACCACCCTCCAAAATTTGGCCTTAGCTTCTTTTTGGAGCCTCCCTACCATCTATCCTTAGCAGCATGTCTTGCACTGTCAAGTACACAAGCTTCAACTGAGTTTCAGTGGCCTGTCGGCCTATACATGTCAGTTTGTTTGTCTCCCTCCCGCAGACTGACATTTCAAACTTAGACTATTTTCTAGTTAAGAAGATCCCCTAGAAAATTGTGCAATTCTCGAGGGGAACCAACCTTCCCTCCAGAAATTGCGCAAATCTATTGGGTAGCCTGCTAACCTCCAAAATTGCGCAAAAACAGTCAGACATGCCTCCCAAAGAAAAATGCGCAATATAGCCCGACACTGGGCCTTAGCCCAAAAATAGCGCAATTCTGGGAGACAGTCACCTGCTAACCCAAGAAATTGTGTAAACCCTCAGGGGCAACCAGCCCATCTTAGCCTAGAAACTGTGCAAATTTTCATCCCAAGCTTGCGGACCGATGCATGTTCCTTTAGGTTGACTGGTTCCCTCCATGACCAAACGAAACTAATTTGCATGCATGGGCTGCTTTTCTCGAAATAGAAAAAGCCATCCCTAGATTTCAGGAATCTATTTTTAGCAGTTGGAGGTTACATGCAAAGATCGTTTTAGAAACTTCCCTCCAAGTGTCACTTTTTCCTAGATTTGTGGCATGCACGTCATGAGGCTCAAACTTATTTATTTGACGCTACAGAGCTCATTCTTCACATCAATATTGGAACTCTGACATCCCACATCACATCTAGGAGTCGTCGGCATTTTCAGCGAAACATTTTTTGTGTAAGTCCGCTTTACATGTCTTTTGCAGCTTTTCTATCACTTTTTGTGTTTGGGCTTGTGCAAGTGCTGTCTGCTTGGTTTATATGAACACTTGTTGTCATTTGCATTCATGTTAGCCTGTACAAGCACCATTTTAGTTTTCGTTTGCATCTCACTATTGTCGCATGCATGATACTGTTTTTACATTGATGCGGTGACCCGTTTTACACGCATGCATGTTTTCTTGTTTTCTGAATCTTGCATTCGTTGTTTGCATGCATGATCATTCACTATTGCTTACACTCAGTTCTCCACACATTTAGAACTTCATATGTTTTCGGTCTACTGTCGGCGGGTCTAGGCAACCTTGGCCCGGGCCTTGCCTTGCCCGAACATCATTGCACATTTCTGAGAGATAAGGCTTTGCCTTCCTCCCAAAAAATGCGTATAAATGGCCAAACAGTGTCCTCCAGGCTTCCTCTGTGCAATTCTGAGAGGCAGTGTTCTGTTGGCCTAAAAAATTGCGCAATGCAGTCCCTAGGCTTCGATGCCTTGTTGACTGAAATTTCCCATTGCACAATCTCAAGCACCAGTAGGTCAGCCTGGATTGCACACTGCACAATTCCACCAGCCAATCAGCCTCTGACAGTTCGAACTGTGCTTTGCGCAAGTCCGATAGCTAGCCTCCCAATGAAAATTGTGCAATCCTTACTGTCAGTCTCCCAAGTATGTTGAATGCAAGTCCTCAAGTTTTCTTTGGTTTTCAACTGACAGATTTCTTGCCATGAATGTCAACATGTATCCAGGTATTGCAAGTGTTCATCCATCTCTCAATAGTTCAAGTTCAATGGTCTCTAAGAGAGCAAGGTCAAAGGACACCGTCGGAAGTGCAACTAGAGATGCAGTTGAGCAAGTTTCTATGAGTTTGTTGATTTACGAAGACACCAAGTTGCTTGTAGGCAAATACATCAAGTTGAAATGGCAAGACATCAATGATACATTCTCAAGAACATTTGGGGAAGATCTAGAAGACCACAGGGTCTATGTGAATATTCACAAGTCTGGCTTGTACCGGATTGCATGTAGGTATCCTGCATTTCCATGTGCAAACATGATACATTGGATTGTCTCACACACTGATCCCAAGACGATGGTGTTAAGCAGTTTCAACGGGACATATATTGCAACATTAAGGGCACAATACTATCAATAGATGTACCACTTGCTACAGTCGGTAATCACAATGGAAATACCATTCAACAAACTCAACAACACTGCAAACTCTAGAGATATCTTAAAGAGATGGGTGAAAGAGCCAGCGAAGTTCAGGATGGCACCCAACCAGGTTTACAAGATGAAGATACAATAGAAGGCATATCAGTACTTGGTCATATTTGCATGCCACTTGTACAACCAAGAGAGCACGAAGGCATTCTCACAGAGTTGGGTGATTGCATTGGACCAACTGTCTAGTGAAGGAAAACCATGAAATTCATCCAACATGTCGGCTCACAGGCTAAAGGAACAGGTAACAAGAGCCCGACAACCTCCCAAAGGTTAGCAAGCAGATATATACATGTTCACATACATTTTGGATGCAAGTTTTGCCTGTCAGCAGTTCCCAAGCTTGAGTTGGGTATGGACATCAATGGAAACCTTTGTACACACCTACTGCAGATTGTTTTCTGAATGCAACTTCCGTGGAGTCATCACATAGTTGTCAAACCATTTTTTCACCCTAGTGTACTGTATGTTTTAACCTTGTACAGAAATTATTTGCATACAAATTCTAAGAATTGAAAATAAACAACGCGAGAGAATAACACATAAAACACATATACACAGAGATTTTCCCCTAGATCCCAAAACTGGGACTACCAGATTGATTTTTCATTATTTTTCCTTTCGATGTTACAATACATATATATACATGCGAAGCATCCAATACCATGGACTGAAAACCATCACGCCCAAAACCATGTGTGAAAACCATGCACAAAACCATAGGTAGGTCCGCCCACCTAATATAGGGTCTAAAAAAATTTCCCTGGGGCGCTGTCCTGAATCTTGTAGAGGGGGGCTAATCGCCCCCCTCAAACCCCCTGTACAAGAGCTGCTTCCACCCCCCCACTGCGTAATTGACGCAATGAATGGGGGGCTCCACCCCCCCTTTAACCCTCCGATTAAATAGGGTTCCTAGTAGTGGGCATAATATAACACAACCCAACATGTACAAGATGATATTTAAGCAGGATCCACCTTGCATGTCGCAGCCAAAAATGGAGGCATTGATAGAAATAGTGGATTGGTATGCCTCACCTCTTGGCACCTTGATATGGATGTACAACGTGGATAAGCCTCCACATGTTTTACCGAATTTTTCCATGGACAAGCTCGTCATGCAAGAAGTGGCATACCACATCTCGACAGGATTGTTAGCTAGACTACACCAAAAGAAGAAGGCACCCTAACCCGCTCTTCTGTTGCGGATTGGGTTGTATGAGATAGAAAATCTTAAGAATGCTAATGCCGAGACGAAGGAGTTCAAAATATTTACTTTCGACACCAGAAGTTTCAATCCGTATGACCTGCATTTCATTGTAAAGTACCACTATGCGAGAGTGCAATTTCCTTGGATCCATAGAGCGTGTCATTGGGCTGAGAAAGAACCATGGAAATATTGCCACAACTTCTCCAAGCTTAATGAACTAGTCAGCATAGTTGTGGAATGGTTAGCGAATCAACATCCATGAGAGAACCATCATTAGCAACAATAGAGGATAACATACCTGTGCATGACAAAGGCAAGAGGAAAGTTGTTGATAATGCATAGGCAGAAACAAGCTGCAAGTTCAAAGCAGACCCACTTGTGGAGAAAGCAGCTTTGGAGATAGAGGTGAAGAGGTGACAGGAGAAATGCGAAAAGGAAGAGAGAGAAATAGAGGATGGAGAAAATAGTGAAGGAGTTGGAAGAGTTGAAGAAACAACTCTCGGAAGAACAAGAGCTGTGTAGATAGGAGAAGGAAGTACAGTAAGGGCAGACACAGAAGGAGGTATAACATGAACATATTGATGAAACTGTGCCCATATAGGTTGTAGGCTCATTCGAATAGCTGGCCTAAAGCAGACAGGGTGAGCAGTCGCAGGATTAGGACTTTGCTCAAGATATTGAATAGATACTTAAGTAGATGGATACTGAGATGGAGCAGCCAAAGTCAGAACAGGATATTGACCTCATGCCTTACAACCAAGAGGTCAAACCACCGGCTTCACTAGTCTATCTAGAAGCAGAGAAAGTATTGAGCGATCAATGAGATACTGAGATCCTTGAAGACAATCTGGAAGCAAAGATGCACAACATATCATTCGACGAGTCACAACATAGAGTTGTGCAATTGCGTAGACTGACTACTCTGGCTGTCCACACATCTCCTACACAGTTTGAAGAATGAGTGATTGTATTTGATGTGTGCAAGCATCAAACAACATTGTCCAATGCTACCAGAGCATATGCTGAAGCCACCAACTCGAGTGTTCACTTCTTGATAGCAGAGAATGAGAGAATGACTAAGGAGTTACAGACAGCCAAGCAGGGAGGAGAACAGGTTACAGCATCCGCCAGAGCAGAGTTGAAGAGAGAAATACTGAATGAGGTATCGTCTCTCGAGACAGTCATGTGAATGTTGTATTCCATATTTGTCACCGTGCATAAGTCATTTTTCCATCTCAACGGTTGGCAGCAGCGTTGTGCTAGGAGAGCATGCATCTTGTCAAATTTGCACACTATCGTCCACCGCATGAAAACATGGACAATGAGATACAAGGGAGCCCCATTACACTTGCCCAAGTTGATGAATCCCAAGGTGGTAGAGTTAAGGCATGCATCTGGAGTCATATTCGGAACTATGAGGAACTCCCATAACTCATCACCAGTTTGCAGGCTTCACATGCATGAGTGTTCAGAAGCATGGATGTTGTTGTGTGCGCATTCGATCCCATACAATGGGACACTCACCAAGGCAAAGCCAAAGAATCAAGTCTTACTGGAGCTAGACATGTACTTTGACGAGTTGATGCGCATAGCCACTAGCGCAGACTTGGTGATCAACGCAGACATTATGCATTAGTATGTCGCTGGTCCGGCCACACTCAAGATGATGATGCACATGTTATCAGATGAGTTGGACAGACGAGACAAATCAGTGTACTCAGATGCACTAGAGGCAAGATTTTGTTTCCAGAAAGATGTCACCACAGAGTACACGGACACCATCACGGACTACCAAGCTTGGCATCAGTTCGCTAATGTTGACCATCGTGAGGATTTCGAAGAGTTTGTATTCCCACAATTGTCTGAGTCTTATTGATGTCTTGCATGGCTTGCTCAAGCCTATTTTGTCTCACATGGGTACATGTGCAGATTGTATGTAACATCTTGTAAAGTGAAAGTCCAAGTGTCGATAGTTGAATGTAACATTCATAGAGTAGTTGAAGAGTCATGAGGGTAGGTGAACAGCCACAAAGGGGAATGTTGAGGGTCACCCCACGTTTTTCTATTAATAGAACCTCATAACTCATTGTAAGGGATTTTGGGTGGCAAAGCTTCCTATAGGAGTATCTTAGAGAAAGTTTGGAGTGTATTATAATGAGCCTTGACTTCTCCATAGTGCAGAGCTAGTACATCTCTTTGGAGGAGCAGGCGGCAATGACTGTAACGTTCCATTATCGAGACTAGTGGTTGGTCATGGTTGTACTTTATGATTAGAAATTCCACTTCTTAATATAACAGAGCCAACATGTTTCATGCATATGTTGTTATTGTATTTTAGTTATCTTGGTTACTTTAATGATATATGTAGTTGTTTGCTTACACATGCATGTGTAGACTCTTTCTGTATATGTATGTATAAATCTTACTTAGGTTTGTTGTTGGTTTAACCATAAAATTGGATTGTTGGTTCACCTTCCTTGTAGTTCGTGATGCATCTTTGCTCGTGTGTTCCCTTCCAAGCCACGTGTATCCACAGGTTTCCAAGGGGCGCACTCACCCCACTTTCTGTGTGTTAGGACCATTCATTCACCTTCCTTGGCTTGTTGCACATGTCACCTCTGTGCGTAACCCTTGTGAAGGTGATACTGTAAGACCCACTGTTGGGACTCCTACACCAAACGATTTGAGGTCTAGTTGGGACTTCTTACACGGAGATCCCCTTACATGTTGGTGGGTCCAACATCGTCAACATTTGTGATACATCTTTGCTTGTGTGTTTCCTTCCAAGACACGTGTTTCCACAGGTTTCCAAAGGGTGCACTCACCCCACTGTTCAAAATAGCAACAAGAAATGCTAAAAATAGAAGTGCTAAAAATAGCACTATTGTAAATAGCAGTTCGGGTACTAGTGTTGGACATAGAACCAAGGAATGAAAAATGGAAGTGCTAAAAATAGCATTGCTATAAATAGCATTTCCGGTTAGATTCCAATTTTAGTCAGTCCCTGAACTAAAATTGAGAAGTAAAATTCGAATTTGATCTTAGCACTTGTTTGTAAAATAATTAATTAATTCATCTTGAGTTAATTAGTTGTAGAAATCAAACATGAGGTCTATGTGGGGACATGCAACAGTTTATCCATTGATTGAGGAATTTATCCATAAGTTAAAGAGATAATGATGAGTTGTAATTAGTTGGATCAGTTAACTGAGTAAATTCCAGTTAGATTAATTCAAACAGTTTGTTGAATTAATTGTGAGTTTAGTTAGTTAATGCATGCATGCATGTAACTGTTGCACTTCACATAACTGAATATTCTTTCATAAATAAATCTTGCATGTCAGTTCAGTCAGAGACCTAGTTGAGATCAGAGGAAGGGACAGTGTACTATCAGTTGGAGGATTTTTCCTATATAGGAAACTCATCCATTGAAAAGGAATTATCTCCTTCAGGTCTGTGCAATTATTTCTGAGCCAAGTGAGCAGTGCGATGTGGGAATTCACATAAGTGGAAGCACTGGACCCCAGGAAAAACTGCACAAGGAAATAGGAGGCTTGGAGGGTAGAGGAGAAGGCTGTGAGAGCATTTGACTATCTATGAGAAGTATTGTTTGATTGCAGAGAGAGAAGGATAACTTGAGAGTTGATTATTTTTGTAACTTGAACATATTTCCATTTGTATGATAATACAGAGATTGGGGTTTTAGGCCGAGTCTTTCCCCAGGGTATTTCCTCTGTGTTATGTGTGATTGATTTCTCATTCTAAGTTATATGTGTTCTCATTGATCTTCCTCATATTCGATTAAGCTTCCGCAAAGTTTGTTGTAGAAGTAGATCTTGTATTTTGGTTTAGTATATTGCATAATCTATTGATCTACAGTGGAAATTTATACATGGTATCAAAGCGACATTTTGTAGAAAAAGTTCTACATGGTATCAAAGCAAAGGTGATCAAACCAGAGAACAGTATACGTAGAAGAGAATTTGAAGTGTAAAAAAAAAAAAAAAACGTGTCGCGAGTTTTCAGAGCAGATCTGAAAATTTTTGTGCAAAATTTTCAGAAACAAATAGTAGATCTCGATTCCTTGCGGAAAAATACCCAATTAAAAAAAAAAAAAATCAGTTGAATTGGAGTTTGGATAAAGGAGATATCGTTGATTTAAAATCAGCTCTTTTTCCAGAAAATTTCGTGACGGCGGGCAAAATGAAACAAATTGGTGTGCTAGCCAAGAACCTATATGCACTTGAGGTACAAGATGCATGCAAAGCCTTGAGGAGCAAGGCAAAGGTTAGATACTTGGTGGTTGAGAGTGAAAGTACATTATATCTCAACATGCAGCACCAGAAGAAGTCTTAGTCAATTGTGGAGGAGCCACAATTGGTGAAGCAGCTTTAGGAGGTTGTGGAGCAGCCAAAACTAGAGAAGCCGAGAGGATATCAAGTATATACATCTACTCATGCAGAGGCCTCCACTAGGGGGACATTTCAAGTCAAGTGGGCAGAGGGATCACATGCATCCATACCTCCAGGTCGAAGGTGGGGCGATGTGGAGTGACAGTCCCAAGAAGGCTCGAATAGGGGCAAGATCATTGAGGTACCCAACCTCTTTGATTAGACCTTGCTACAATTGCCCCGACGAGGAGTAGCAAGATTCGCTGAGTGGGTAGAGGTAGATGTATATGGAGCGGCAGAGAGAGCTACAATGCAGGAATCCCATGATAGTGCAGAGCTAGCAGGCTGTAACAATGCAAGAGGCATAAGAGTGTTGCACCAGTGCATGATGGCATAAAGAGGTGTGCAATGGTGCAAGATGCATGGAGTGTTGTAGCAGCTCAGAGGTCGCAGAGGGAGCACTTGTCAGTGGCAGAGGAAGCTTCAGCATTAGAGGATGTTTCTAGCCCAATAGGGAAGTCAGTTGGGAGATTTTTTGTTTCTAGAGTTGTTGGAGCAGCAACACTTCGGAGAAGTGTTGCAAGCAGAACATTCCAAAGGTTCAAGATCAGGTTCGATTTGAAGGCCTTTCTTGTTGAGAGGGAGTGTTGAAAATAGCAACAAGAAATGCTAAAAATAACACTGCTATAAATAGTAGTTCGGGTTCCAGTGTTGGACATAGAAACAAGGAATGAAAAATGGAAGTGCTAAAAATAACATTGCTATAAATAACATTTCGGGTTAGATTCCAATTTTAGTGAGTCCCTGAACTGAAATTGAGAAGTAAAATTCGAATTTGATCTTAGCAAGTGTTTGTAAAATAATTAATTAATTCATCTTGAGTTAATTAGTTGTAGAAAACTAAACATGAAGTCTATGTGGGGACACGCAATAGTTTCTCCATTGATTGAGGAATTTATCCATCAATTAAAGAGATAAGGATGAGTTGTAATATTGAGTTGTAATTAGTTGGCTCAGTTAACTGAGTCAAGTCCAGTTAGATTAATTCAAACAGTTTGTTGAATTAATTGTGAGTTGAGTTAGTTAATGCATGCATGCATGTAACTGTTGCACTTCAGATAATTTAATATTCTCTCATAAATAACTCATGCATGTCAATTCAATCAGAGACCTAGTGGAGATCAGAGGAAGGGACAATGTACTGTCAGTTGGAGGATTTTTCCTATATAGGAAACTCATCCATGCAGAAGGAATTATCTCCTTCAGGTTTGTGCAATTATTTCTGAGCCAAGTGAGTAGTGTGAGGTGGGAATTCACACAAGTGGAAGCACTGGTCCCCAGGAAAAACTCCGCAAGGAAATAGGAGGTTTGGAGGGTAGAGGAGAAGGTTGTGAGAGCCTTTGACTGTTTATGAGTAGTATTGTTTGATTACAGAGAGAGCATGATAGATTGAGAGTTGATTCATTTTGTAACTTGAACATATTTCCACTTGTATGATAATATAGAGATTGGGGTTTTAGGCTGAGGCTTTCCCCAGGTTATTTCTTCTATGTTATGTGTGATTGATTTCTCATTCTCAGTTATATGTGTTTCCATTGATCTTGCTCATATTCGATTAAGCTTCCACAAAGTTTGTTGTAGAAGTAGATCTTGTATTTTGCTTTAGTATATTGCATAATCTGTTGATCTACAGTGGGAATTTCTACACCCACCTTCCATGTGTTAGGACCATTTATGCACCTTCCTTGGCTTGTTACACATGTCACACCCTTGCTACCAACAAGGACATCCTACTTACCTCTCTGTGCAACTGCAGTCAAGGTGATATTGTACGACCCACTACTGGGACTCTTACACCAAATGTCTCAGGTCTATTTGGGACTTCTTACTAGGGATATCCCTTGACATGTTGGCGGGTCCATCACCATCAACATATATTAATATTAGGGTCTAATATTCATTCCTTAAGTTTATAATCCTTTGGGTTTATTAATCTTAGGGTTTATGTTCCTAGGATTTAATATTAATCCTAAGATTTAATGTTTTTCTCATGGTTTTAAAATCCCTTAGGGTTCGTAATCGCATATGTTTATAATGTTAATCCAAAGGTTTATAATAGTAAGCTTAGAGTTTAAAGTTTATTTTAGGGTTTATATCCCTTTAGTTTATAATATAATTCCTTGTGTTTAATGTTATTCCCATGTGTTTATAATCTCTTGGTTTATCAGTCCCTTGCATTTATAATATCAATCCCTTTGGTTTATTAATCTAAGGGTTCATATTCCTAGGGTATAATATCACTCACAAGATTTATAATAATAATTCTATGCTCTAATTTAAATATTTTAGGTTTATAATACAAATTCCTTGGGTTTATTAATCCCTTGTTTTAGAATATTATGTTAATTATGTTATAATTTGAAATATAACTATTAATATAATTTATATAAAAATATAGTATGATATTAATATATAGTATAATATTAATATAATAACCATATTATTATTTATATCATTGTTAATGATTACAAATATTTAATTTTAATAGCAACTTTTACAATATACCTCTAATAATTATTAATGTGGTTGATATAAGCCTATCGGTCTATATCAACCACATTTACTAATGTGGTTGATATAAGGCTATAGGTGTATATGGAGTAAACTTACAACAATGTGGTTGTAAGTGTACTTCATATACATCTATAAACATATATCAACCACATTAGTAAATGTGATTGTGCTAGTTAGGGGTATTGTGAAAACTTTTATATTAATTTATATGATAAATTAATAGAATGTGGAATAGTGTTCGAAATAATCATTTGTTTCAGATATTGTGGGTATTGCATTTGATAATTCCCATAATAATTACTTAAACAAATAGTGTAATTGTATCAAAAATGGTTTTCCACTTAAGTTTAATGCATTTAGTTGTAGTTTATTTGAAACTTTGTAACCTGTGGATTGAGAAATATATTGTAACAAATCATACCCAAAATATCTTGAGATAAAGGGATTGACTATAATCACATGTTAGTTGAACTTGATCTCCTTAATCAATTTTATGTTAACCAAACTTAGCAATCCACCCTTACTTTGTAAGTATGTTCAAGCCATTAAAGAATAATGTTTGAGTTGTTAAAATTACGAGTTTAGTAGCTAGCTTGGGATAATCAATGGGTTTTTAATTTTAAAAGTTTGAGTTGGATAAATACTTAAATTATTGACTTAATAAAAGTATAAATATATTTTTCATAGTTTAAATAAAAAATAAACTCGAATAGAAGCCATACTTTCCTACCTAATTAACCATCTATAAACAATTATCAAACAAATTAATTAAAATCTATAAATATAAACCATTGTTATAAAAAATTACAATTTATAGCAATTTTATCATGCTACTTTATATTGTAAGTTCCATTTTACAGTTTTTGAACTAGGTGTTACGGTTAATGCTAGCAGCATTAACTATTCATAGGAGACAATTATTGCATAGAGGAGACAATGATTTATGATTTATGTATTTTTTTACCTTTTATAAGAATTTTACTGTAATTTTGGGGCATAATGCTAGCAACATTAACCATTCATAATAGAAAATTACAGCATAAAAGAGACTTGATTTATGTAATTTATCATGTTTTACAAGGATTTTGCTGTGATTTTGAGGCATATGAACGCTAAATTTGTATAGTTGATAGAAAGTGTGACAATGAGACTCACAATGCGTACAATATTTGGGAATAAATTTATAGGAATGAATTATTAGATACAAAAGAAATAGAAAATATGTAAAGGAAAAAATGGAACTCTTATGGTGCAATAATAGTTCATGCTCGTGTAATAGCCTAATTATGTCTCATCATTATATAGGCTTAAGACACACACAGTCAACGCAGAGTACATGATATACTATTTATTTCTGTTTATAACGCTGGCACCTCTGGATTGAAAAACTCTTGGACTTTGTTTTTTTTTAATCTAGGATATTGGTAACTAGAAAACTCTTGGACTTTGATACTCCACAAACTTTTAACAATTCAGAGGCTTTTAAAGATTGAACCTTAAACTCTTGGACTATGTTACTCCACAAACTTTTAACAATTTAGAGGCGGGCTTTTAAAGATTGAACCTTAAACTCTTGGACTATGTTACTCCACAAACTTTTAACCATTCAAAGGCGGGCTTTTAAAGATTGAACCTTATTTGAATGTGCTTAAAGAGAGATATTGTTGGGAAGGAAAATGGATTTTAACTACACTTGTTGAAAATGATGATGTTATTCAGTTCTGGTCGTTAAATTTAAATTTAAATTCTAGTTATAGCATCCCGTAGTGCCAACTAATGAATAAAAATTAATTTCACAACAATCTTAAGCCATGGTAGCAAAAGACAATTCCTAGCCAAAAAAAATTGTTTAAAAGTTTCCTAGTACACAAAATCTTAAACCATGGAGCAAAATATGTTGGAAAGACAAAGGAGCTTAAACACAAATTCACACACAAAACACATGAGTTGTGGTACTTTTATTGATTACACAAAACTTGATCATTATAATGAAATCGATGAAGGGTATTTAACCTTTTCCAACTAGCGACTCGCCTAAAATGACTTGACATGCAACCACACAACTTGACATGCAACCACACATTATAAATTCGACTATGAATTAACTCGACTTGACTCAACGCTCAGTTAACTGACTCTTTAATTTTAGCCAACTCCTCATGCTAGAGTAATTAGTTTATTTTAACACTTCCCTTAATTACGACTGCTAAACTAGGACATGACTCATGACAACTCAAACATGCCTACTGGTTTATGTCTCAGCTAGGCATACAATATCCAAGTTTTTTCTATGAAACTCAAACACAACTTTTACTGATGATTTAGTAAATATATCAACCAATTGATCACTAGATTTACAAGGCTTCAAGTGAACTTCTCCATTGCTCACAAGTTCTCTAATAAAGTGATATCTAGTATCAATATGCTTGCTCTTTTGATGAAACACGTTATTCTTGGATAGTGCAATCGTTGAGGTGTTGTCACAATATATTTTTGTTGATCCTTGTTGTTTTTGCTTGAGTCCATCAAATACTCTTCTTAACTAGACTGCTTGACATGTTGCTGATGTTGCTACTACATATTTTGCTTATGCTGACGAAAGTGTCATAATGGGATGTTTCCTAGATGCCCATGAAATCACACCTGAACGAAGATGGAACACATAACCAGAAGTGCTCTGCCTATCATCCAAACTACCTTCAAAATCATTATTTGTGTATCCAATCAAATCCTTCTTTTATGTGCTTGCATACACTATGCCACAATCTCTAGTTCCTGCTATGTATCTCAGAATTCGTTTTCCTACACTCTAATGTGTGTCTTTTGGAGTCTCTATAAATATGGAAATCAAACTCACTCCTTGTATGATATCCATTATTGTAGCTATGAGATAAATGAGGTTGTCAACCAATCTTTTGAATAGAGTTGGATTGACATCTAATCCTTCATCATCCTTGCTTAACTTTGTACCTATTGCAACTGCTGTAGGGACAAGTTTGCAATTTTCCATCCTAAATCTTTTCAACAAATCTCTAACATACTTATTTTGACAAATAAAAATTCCTTTTTTAGATTGCTCAACTTCTATGCCCAAAAAATATTTCATGAGACCAAGATCTGTCATCTTAAATTCTTTCATGATGGCTGCTTTAAATTCATCTAACTCAAAATCACCTGTATAAATCATGTCATCAACATATAAGAAAACAATCAAAATATGTCCATGCTCATTTACCTTTGTGTACAAGGTAGGCTCAATGTTGCTTCTATAAAATCCATTCTTGATCATGTAGCTGTCAATTCTGCTATACCAAGCTCTAGGTGCTTGCTTGAGTCCATAGAGTGCTTTCTTCAACTTGTAAACTCCATCTTGTTTACCTTCAACTTCATATCTTGGAGGTTGCTGCACATAAATTTGTTCTTCCAGAATTCCATTTAAGAAGGTTGATTTTACATCCATTTGATATACTTTCCACTTGTTATGAGCTACTGTGGCTAGAACTTCTCTTATAGTATCCAATTTGGCTACTAGAGCAAACGTTTCTCCAAAATCTATTCATGGTTGCTACGAGAATCCTTTTGCTACAAGTCATGCTTTAAATATGCCAGTTTCACTGTTCTCATTCATCTTTGTCTTGTACACCCATTTTACACCAATGAGGATTGTGTCCTTTGGTAAATCAACCAAATCACATGTATTATTCTTTTCAATAGCTTCAATTTCTTCATCCATGGCTTGCACCCAATTTTTTAATCTTTGATTGCTTTTTCAAACGAAGAAGGTTGGAATGACAACAATGAAAAATTTAAACAAACATCCAAATCATCATAATTATCTTTTAGACTTCTCATATTTCTCTTACCATTGCTTGATTCGTCACTTGATTGATTGTTAGGAGAACCTCAATCTGTTGATCTTCTTGAAGATCCATGATGCTCAGAAAATCTTGGAGTCCTTGTTGGTGTGTCTTTGTTTGGTGTCTTCACCTGTGATTCTTGCTGCTCCTTTTCTACTACATCATCTTCTTCCATAAGTGGCACATTTGCATCAACTTTTTTGTCTACAGCCCCATTCCATGACTCTTGCTCTTTGAACACAACATCTCTGCTAATTATGGTCTTCTTAGTGACAAGGTTACACAATTTGTAATCTTTTGATTGCTAACTATAACCAGTAAATATGCATTTTTCACTTTTATCATCCAATTTGCCTCTTAGTTGTTTAGGCACATGTGCATAAGCTACACATCCAAATACTCTGAGATGACATACACTGCAAGACATACCTGAAAATGCTTGTTTTGGTACTCTGTTCATCACACTTTTTGTAGGAGATCTGTTGATCACATAAATAACACATGCAACTGCTTCTGCCCAATACTCATTAGACAAGTTTCTTCCTTCCAACATGCTTCTTTCCATGTTTTTAATTGTCCTATTCTTTTTCTCTACTAAACCATTACACTGTGGTGTGTACCTGATTGTAAATTGTCTTCTAATTCCATGTTGTTTGCAATAACCATGGAATGCATTTGAGTCATTCTCCACCACAATATGACCTCAATACCTTGATTTATCAATAACTTTGCTTCTCTTCTAAGGCTTTGAATTCCTTGAAATTTGCAAAAGTTTTAGACTTCTGCTTTAAGAACTAAACCCAAGTATTTATGCTATAGTCATCAATGAAAGTGACGAAGTAACAACTTCCACCAATCGACTGTGTCCTTATAGGTCCACACAAATATATGCACTAATTCAAGAGGTTTCTTTGCTCTATATGCAGCTCCCTTCGAAAAAATTTCACGGTGTTGCTTTCCCAAGATGCAATAATCACAAGTACTAGCAAGTTATTTGATGGAAAGTAACCCTTTGACCATCTGTTTCTGCTACAACATTCTTAAACGAGAAAATCACAGAGATATTTTTGTCGACGCGTTTCGAACCAGCCAATGTGGTTCATCATCAGGACAAGTTGAATGAGTAGATCTTGCTATGCATTATAAATAGAGTGGGTAGAATATCTAAAGGCCAAATTTCCAGATCAGGTAACGGCTAAAATAATAACAGCTAGATTTGACCAGGAAACGACTAGTTTGACAATGAAGGGAATAATTTATTTAAATAAGTTGCTCCGCCTCATTTATTACCAAATCATACGATCATTAACCAGATTACTAGAACTACCTGAGAGGCTGAAGGAAGAGCCAGCCTTACCTGTGCAGGAGCTACTAATCTAATAGAGCTCGCAGGAAATCGGATGATAGTCCACCCATGTGTCAGATTCAGCGGAGGGGACCAAGGGATCAATGCAGTGTGTGCACTGGTCAATGGATACAAGCCTCCATAACCCAGATCTAATGAGGGATGACTGGATTGAATTGAAGGATCAGCATTATCAGCTACGCAGTTACCTGGACTGGCTGAGATGGAAGAACTAAGAGCAGAGTAGACTGCTACATGGATTGGACGTGAGCAGGCTGCCCCATCTAAATTACAAGGATCCACGGGTGAGTTTGCTTGGCCATTATGAAGAACCCAGCTCTACAGCGCTGTCCTTTGATTAGCAGAAAGCCTACCATGGGAGACATAATCATCTGAAGAGACTAGGTCGCTAAGAGAGGTAGATTTTTGAGACAACCGCTGAAATTTAGAAGCCAATCTCTGCCTCCATTAATCTTCCATGTGCAAGCATTTTAGAGTTGAACAAGCATCAACCCTCACCCATAAGGAGGCTGAAAATGCACCAGAAAGATCCAAATGCAAATCAAGAAGATTCCTTGAGAGATGATCTAGGGTTTTCTGAATCTTGTTAATATCAGACCTCAATAATGCTAAGTTGGCCTTCAGGAAGACTTGATGGTTCTAACGATGAATGCTATTTATAATGCATAGCAAGATCTGCTCATTCAACTTGTCCTGACGATGAGCTACACTGGGTGGTTTGAAATGCATCGACAAAAATATCTCTATGTGATTTTCGTCGAAGACTCTTCTCAAAATTGACCAACACTTATCAAATTATGTTTGAGACTATGAACATAATATACCTATGAGATTGTCTTCAGCTCCCTCTGCCTGGTCAGAATTCTGACCACTCCATTGCCATCTACATCCACAGTCTTGTCAGTCCCCGATTTTACCTCTATCTTCACACATTGATCCAAATTTGCAACCAAATTCTTGGTGCATGTCATGTGGTTACTGCAACCACTATCTAATAGCCACACATTATCAGAAGGTTCATGCATGGTATGGAAAGCTAGGAACATGGAGTTAGTACTTTCTATAATGACATTAGATCTCTGGTTCCCTCTATTAGCTAACTTCTTCCTGCAATCACAGGCATAGTGACCAAATTTATTGCAATAATAACATCTCACCTTTCATTTGTCAATTCTTTGATTATTGTTGAAGCTTTTTCAGTTGCTTCCACTTTCATGTTCATGCTCTTTTCAGCCATCTCTCTGACCAACATATCTTTTGCCTTGATCTCTATCTTCTGAAATAGAAACTGACATTTGAAAGCAGATTCTAAAGTGGGATCCTTATTTCTGTCTATCCTTGCCTTATGTGATAGAAGTGATCCCATCAGCTCATCAACTCTCAGTGATGTCAAATCCTGGTTGTTACCACAACATCAAATTTGGTAGACAAATATTTGAGCACATTCTCAACCATTGTTTGATCTTTAATTTCTTTACCATAAATATTCAACTGATTTACAATAGTTATGACCCGTTTCATGAAAGAACTTGTAGAAATTTTAATAATATAACACTTATTCACATAGATTATCCTGATTATACACTATTTTTGGAATGCATGCATAATACATAACCTCCTCTACGATTGATCATCAATTTGCAGAATTAAGAAAAACAATTGCATGCGCACATTGAAACATCAATCACACATATCAACACAGTATGTAATGGGGAAAGTATACAGCTGAAAACCCCCAACTATCTATATATTATAATGATAGAGAACATGTAAAAATACATAGTACAATACTCCTCACAAGTACTCAGTACTATCTCCACATGCTACACACAAACTAGCTCAGATCTGAACAGGTCATGGGTTCAAATCTCCTCCACTATTTTGCCTGCCTCTACTGCACAATCCAAGTTGAGAATAGATCAGATCCAAGTTTGAATTCCCTTGGCTTGTACTGCACAATCCTCATTGGCAATTTCAATCAATGATTGTGCAAATCTCATGCACAGCTATAGTCACAACTGATAGTAGTCTCACCCTTTCACCCACCTCTAACACTTGTCTCCACTAAATTGTCCATGCACTGAGTTAACTGATGTATTCTTTAGTTGATTATGCTTATTAGTTGTGTTAATTAATAATTAATTCACATCACTCATCACTAGTGTATTTGGCAGTTAGACTAAATACAACTAGTTCAACTAAGTCAAACTGAACACAACTCCATCAACTCCTTAATCAACTCCACCAAACTCAATCACTTGAGTTCTAACTAAAGTGCATCATGCAATAGCTCAAATAACCCATAGGAAAAGTATATTTCCTTCTGGCAGTTGGATGTGCCACATTTGTAGCTCGAATTGAAGTGCTGCAAGAGGATAAGATAATGTTTATAGTCCAAATATTATTAAGAGCTAATAATATTCGATTGTTCTATTTTTTGACTGGAAGTCTAAAAATAGACTCCACCCATATGTCTAAAAATAGAGGTCCATCTATTTTTACCAACATTACCAATTATCCATAAATAGCATCCTGCAACTCATAGACCATGATCCATATGTCTAAAAATAGACATAGTCTAAAAATAGACTTTGCGCCAAAAATAGCCTACGGGCCGACTTAGTGAAGGTGACTTCTTTTCACTAAGCTCCATCATCTTGTTGCATTTTCAACACTCCCTCTCAACAAGATATGGATTATTTGCAACCCCTATCCTGCCTCTATGGTATTCAAATTTTCTCCTGGTGAGCTCCTTTGTCAAGATATCAGCATCCTGATCCTCCGTGGGAATGTATGAAAGTAACATGATTCTCCGCTGCACACAATCTCTGATACGATGGTACCTGATGTTGATGTGCTTGGATCTATCATGAAATAATGTATTATCTGAGAGTTTAATGCAACTCTGTTTATCACAATAAATCACAGTAGGCTCCAAGTGTGACCCGAACAACCCGACCAGGATCTTCCTCATCCATATAGCCTTGCATGCAACCAAACTTGCTACCATATACTTGGCCTTTGCTGAACTGAGTGCCACAGATCTCTGCTTCCTGCTGTACCAAGAAACTGTTGTTGTCCCAATACTAAAGATCCCTCCAGATGTGCTCTTTCTATCCGTTGGGCTCCCTGCCCAATCTGCATTTGTGAAGCCACATAGCTTCACCTCATCCTCATGTCTGTACCACAATCCATATCCCGATGTGCCTCTGAGATAACGCAATACATGTTTTTCTGCCTTCCAGAAGAGCTCGGTTGGCTTAACTATAGCTTGTGAAAGCTAGTTAACAGCATAGCATATAACGGGTCGTGTATACCAGATACATAAGCGACCCCACCAACTATCGATAAACAGTGGCATTCACTACCTTCGCTGAAGTAGCATCCTCCTTCCTCCAACCTCTAGGAAGAGGAGTATCAATAGGCTTGCAGCCATGCATGTTGAACTTCTCCAGTATCTCCTGGGCATACTTATCATGAGAAACAAATAGTCCATCACTGCACTACCAAATTTCCAATCGCAAGAAATAAAGAAGGAGGCCCAAGTCCTTCATCTCAAAATCTCTAGCAAGATCCTCCTTGCATGAAAGTATCAAAAACTCATCTCCCGTCAAAATCAAATCATCTACATAAAGTACAATGATCAGCAATTACCCTCCACCACAATCTGGTATAGGTTAGGATCTGCCTCACTCTTGGAGAATCCAAGTCCAGTGAAATAACTGTCTATCCATGTGTACCAAGCATGAGGTGCTTGTTCAACCCATACAACGCTCTCTTGAGCCTGCACACATATGACTCGCTGCTGAAGATATTGAAACCTTCGGGTTGCTCTATGTACACCTCCTCCTCAATGACTCAGTTGAGGAACGCAGTCTTCACATCCATCTAATGGATGTGCCACCCCATCTGCGCTGAGAGAGAAAGAATCGTCCGTATGGAAGAATACCTTGCGATGGGTGCAAAGGTCTCCTCATAATTGATCCCCTCTATCTGTGAGAAGCCTCGGGCAACAAATCTTGCCTTGTACTTCTCTACTCTCCCGTCAGCTACCTGCTTCACTTTGTAGATCCATCTCGAACCCACCACTGATTTCCCCTCCGGTCTTGGGACAATCTCCCATGCATTGTTTCTGACAATCGAATCATACTCTTCCACCATGGCATCTACCCATGCGGGATCCTCCACAGCTTCCTCGAAAGAGGATGGCTCAGTCACGACACATTTGCTCACAAGAGCCGTGTATCCAGTGTACCGATCAGGTGACTGTCTTTGTCTGCGCTATGCTGTAGGTGGTCCTACAACCTTCTTTGCATCTTGAGCCAGTCGCTTAGCTTCTGTAGTGCGCTTTCACTCTCTGATGGTTGGTGCTGCATGAGTGGTCTCTTTCACTCCATGAACTTCATCTTGTGGCTAATCCACATCTTGAAGCTCATCCTTAGGAACTAATAGCTCCTCATCTGCATGCAGGTGTGGCTCCCTCTCAAGCGAACACTTCATGGCTTTCTCCTCCTGAAATTTGATATCCCGTCGCACAACAGTCTTGCGGCTATCTGTCAAATACACACGATAGTTGTGGGGCGTATCAGTGTACCCCACAAATATCCCAACCTCTGCGGTCAGCTCCAGCTTCTTCCTGGCATCCTTCGTCACATGCATGTAAACAAGAGAACCAAAAATCCTCAAATGGGAAATATTAGGCCTCTTACCAAAATAAGCCTCCTCGGGTGTACTCATGCCAAGTATCTTGTGAGGACAACGGTTCTGCACATATACTGCAGTATTGCATGCCTCTGCCCATAAGTGAAGGGGTAGGCCCTGATCATGCAACATCGCCTGTGCAGCACCCACGATCGTTCTGTTCTTCCGCTCAGTAACATCGTTCTGTTGTGGGTTATGGGGAGCTATGAGCTCTCTTCGAATCCCTTCTGCATTGCATAAGTCCTTGAACTCGCCAGAGATGAATTCACCACCATTGTCACTCCTAAGAGCCTTCACCTTCTTCCCCAATTCCTTCTCGACCAGTGCTTTAAACTCACAGAACTTTGAGTATGTCTCGCTCTTCTTCTGCATGAAAAAGATCCAGCACTTTCGAGAGAAATCATCAACAAAGATCACATAGTACTTGTGCTTTGCTGTCGAAGCTACTAAGAAAGGTCCACACACGTCTGTATGAATTCTCTCAAGGATCGTCGTGGCGCGACTATCCTTCTCGTGAAAGGTGGCTTTCACAAATTTTCCCAAAGTACACCCCTTGCACTGATCTGACTGCGTAAGAGTGCCTTTAGGAAGCCCAGTAGAAATCTCCTGCAGTATCTTCAAAGCTCCATGGTAAAGGTGGCCCAATCTCCGGTGCCACAGCTCGCCATCATCCCGGCTCACCACTCCTTCTACCTTGCATGCCATTGTTGCGCAGCCATCTACATGAAATTGGTAAATGTTCTTGACTCGAACCCCTATTTTTCGGGTTTCTCCAGTTGTCTTAATGTGCAGGAAAGCCTTTCCGTCGCTGAAGACAACATCATATCCCTTGTCTTCTAACATCGCCACAAAGATAAGATTCTTCTTCAATCCTGGAACATGCATCACCTCCTTCAATACGAAAGGTTTACCAGACTCCCTCTTAAAGGAAATGGTGCCGATACCGGTCGCACTGTATCTACCATCATCGCCCATCTCGATGTGCACTCTAAGATCTTTCTCATCCAGATCAGAAAACAAATCTCGATCTCCTGTCATGTGAAAAGACGCACCACTGTCTAAGAACCATACCGATCCCATCACACTTGATA
>APFE030844580.1:0-11966 GCA_000404065.3 Pinus taeda
ACTTTGAATTATTTTTGCATACCAATACCATAAATAATGAGCATGAATAAGAAAAGCAGACAGTCACATCAAAGAACACCAAATATAAGGTGGAAACCCAATGTGGGTGAAAACCACCTACTGCAATATGTCTCTATCTTCTTTAAAATTAGAAAACGCTTTTTACAAAGGTCTTGTACTGGTGCATTCCTTTACCAGTACGCAGGCTGCAACCTGCAGAGAGCTACAACTCTCTCTCGTTTTCCAGTTTCTCTAGGAAGGGAGCTACAACCCCCTACTTCTTTTCAAGGACCACTTTTCATAAATTTTCAAACTGGATCCATATACATCAAATGATCATCAAGTACATGTAAATTATACAGTCAGCTGCAATAACTAGATCAACAGTAACAGAACTGAACCCAGAACACCTTATCAACAAGAAAAATTCAACCAACAGAAGATCTTAAAACAGATACGCAGTTTTCTTTTTACTAGCCTGCGTCGCTACGCACTTCATCCTCTACTTCTCTGCGTATACCCGCAGAGTTACTTTTGCTGTACTGCGTGGCCACGCACTGCTCCTTTCACTGATCTGCGTACAGTATGCACCAAAATGCACTATCACGCCGCGTACTGCACAGTAGGCACGCACCCAAAAGAACTATTGCGCCGCGTACTATCACAGTAGGTATGCACCCAGAAACACTGTCGCGCCACGTACTCAACCAGTAGGTGCGCACCTGAAACACTGTCGCGCTGCGTACCCACGCAATTCACCTTTGTCGCCTCTGCGTACCCAAGTGCTGCCCCTTCGTCTCTTCTGTGTACCCACACACTGACCCTTTGTTTCCTCTGCGTACCCACACACTGTCACTGTCGATCACTTGCGTACCTCTGATTAGGGCCGAAATACAGTCAGATACTCAGATCTGATCTTGCGCTCAAGAGATCACCCTTCACAGATTTGGTTTCAACTTCTTTTCTAAAGATCAAGCTTTTTAAACCGAGAACCCAATATCAGATCTTAAGATATTCAATACTCAAAAGATGCACCAGCCAAATGATCTCCTTAGCTTTATATAGTAAAGCTCTTCCTTAAATCATGGATGAATACCACGGGCTGACACCATAATAACACAAAACCGACGGCTAAATACCATGAGAAACCTCACGAGTGGGCGCTTTACTGTCTTGAAGTGTGTGCACTGGGGTACGCACCCCATGAATGGGTAACCCGCGTATTTGGACGCGGTCCCTGCACGGTATATCTGCGGGTACGCACCTCCTAAACTGTTCTCCTGCGTACTTCTTTATTTTCATCAAAATGAGAGCCATGCCATGGGTGTTGCCATCAAGTACAACCTTTGAAACATATAATCATACCAGAACCATAATGCCAACAAAATTGAAAGAATACGCCATGAATATTTTACAATCTATAAATAGCATAGTAATATTGACACTTCATGTCATATAAATATGTATGATATTGAATGCAATAGAAAGGCTTGTTTGTGAATTGCAATGTTTATTTACGTGATATAGTTTTGGACTAGTTTTTTACATTTGATATCAAAGTTAAAAATTTGCTAGCAAGTGTAAATGTATTCATTGGTCTAAATCAAGTGTTTTGAGCCTGAAACTTCAATCAAAGTCATGTAAGTATGAGTGTAATAAAACTATATGAGCTTTTGAAACATAGTGAGTGAAGCCAAATAGAATGCCACCCCCATTGTTATGTTTCGAGTTCAAACATATTATTTTTATTAAAGATATGTTTCTATATGTTCATGATTATTTCAATGAGTGCATTATAAGCTCAAGTAATTTTGGTGGATGTGAATGAGTAGATCTTTTTAATTTACTATTAAATGTTTATGGTTACTCTTATCTCTATTGGTATCTTTGTAGATTAAGGGATGAGGATAATTTTGTGGAAAGAGAATACTTGGAATGGTAGTTTATAGTGGTTAAATTTGAGAGTATTCAAACATTGAGAATTGGTGATTTGCAATAGTGCAATGTTTCAACACTTTTTTTAAACGATATATACTATGTTGGAGAACATAACAACATTTGCTTATTGAGACTATGAAAAATTGTTGCTAGAAGTGCTATGAAACACATTATACTCTTGGAGCATAGTTGAATCCTTTGGCCAACTGCCATGATATTGGACTAATATTGTTATATTAATAAACAATGTGACTATTAAAAATCACAACATTATTCACTTAATTATTGATAGTGGACAAAATAATGATCCTTGAATGTGCTATAAGTTAGTGTTGAAAATCCCTATGATTTTTCCAATAAAGGCATTGAAAATCCACGTTCAAATATCCATTTATAGTATGATTCCCATATTATCATATGGAAGAGCAGAAAATTCCCTTGTTGGCATAGAAAAATATTGCTATAGAATGGCACATGGAAGCATTTATTTTTTAATAAATTATGCTTATTTTTTGCATTCAAATTTCAATACTGGTGAGCATTGCAGGCACGCTTATGCTCAATATGAGAACGGTCTCATGAAGGGTGAAGTGGATTTCACATGATCATAATATTTGAGGCCAATGGGCATGATTTAAAGCAATCAAAACACTAATGTAGTTATGCAACTAAGCATATATAATATTAAAGTATTCAAGAATTGCTTAAAGAGCATTGTCGAGACATCAATTCCCTTCGATTATTGTTTCTCCAAGCTCACAAACCTATGGTTGGTAATGCAAGTTCATGAAGGTCAGGATTGTATCCTCTTAATAGTGTAGAGCATTAACATGATGAAAAAGTCAAAATAATGGAAAAATTGAGTATGACTTGTATTTGTTATATAGTGAGATGCTAGGGAAGATGGTTGTTAGTGTTGTGATTGTATCACTATAATCTAACCTTCATGCCATTATTTTATGGCTATATTTATCACAATGTGATTGTGATAGGCGATTGTTAGCCTATTATTGCTATACAATAATAAAGTCATACACCACCTTGATATATTTCACATTATGGGATAAAGTTTTTATCCTAAGATTGTTCTAGATCCTACTTTGCCTCCTTGTCTTATTTCTTATGAGATATCAATGTGAGACCAAATCAAGTTTAAGAGGTGGTTTAATTTATGTATTGTATATTTGTATTATTGAAAGAATATAAGTAAAACATGGCATAAATCCTTTTTTTCCAAGTTCTTACCTTTTTCCTATCATGTTATGAATGTTGCACTTTAAAAATGGCAAGAAAGTAATAATTACAGTCCACTTCAAGGGGGAAATCTCCTTTTACAATTAATACAATATATAAAGTAAGATTTGATGATCCTAAGAAACGTAATATCTCAATATCTATGGCTTAATAAGGGGTTTTAGGGTTAACATGGGGTTTATATAGGACTTAATATGCCCCTCTCATCCAAATAAGTGTTTTCCTCAACACATGATTAACAACTTGATTCCTATGATACCTCTTCCATTGATAGGTTCTTCCATTTTAAGAGGTATTCAATAGTTGCTTGATTTCTTAGTTTCTTAATCCTTTTTATAGGATTGTTTATGGTTCTAGTATGATTTTCCATTCATTGATCTTTGATAAAATTTCTTGGACTAGGATCTTACTACTATTTGCCTTCCTTAAGTAAAAACCATGGAGGACTAGATGTACACATAAAGATGGAGGAAACTCTAATTTGTAAGCCATACTTAAAATCCTCTACAATTTGTCTAATAATTCATCAATGATAGTAATAGGAATCTTATCTTTAATTTTCATTTTGTTGAGTTGACTATAATATGAACACATATGTGATGAACCATCCTATCTTATAGATATCACCACTAGATAGGAGGAAGCACTATGGCTAGGTTGAGTGAATCCAACCTCTAACATTTATTGAATCATACACTTAATCTCACTCTTCTATGGATATGGATACATGCAAGGCCCAATGATAGGTTGTACACTTCTAGGTTGCAAATGAATAACATGGTTATGATCTCAAGGAGGTGGAAGACCCTTAGGAATCTTCCCGAATGTTGTGGAAGGATTGATGATAACTTTATGAAGATCCACTAGGGAAAATGATATATATGTTTGAACACCTAATGAACATCACTATGCAGTTACACCATGCTATCCCTCTTTTAGCAATTTTGTCATGCTATTAGAGATTATCACTTTAGAGGGTTCCCTTTGGACACCTATAAGCTCAAATTCCCTTCCTTCTAAGGAAAATCTCGTGAAAAGATCTTGAAAATTAAGGGTCATTGTTCCTAGTGATTGTAACCATTGGACCCCTAATACAACATTAGCACCACCTACTTGGAGTGCAACCATGGGACTACCCAATAAGTACTTCCCCCATATTGATCTGTATTACAAACTTGAAAGTTTATGGAAATTTTGCAAGTAAATTTTTATTTATTTTAGGCAATGGATCAATTTGCAAAAGTACATAAATTAATGGTTTTTAAACTCAATTTGCAGCATAAAACAAAGACAAATATAGCATACACAAGAACACAAGACAACAAAATGATAAAGAAGTTCACCCCTCCTGGGCTACATCTCCTAGTCCAGCTTCCAATGTTGGGGCTCTTTCATTAAGTGCTAAAATATGTGATTCATAGATTTACAGTGTTTAGAATGAAAAAATAATGTCTCCAATGGCTTCAGAAGACCCAAAAACCCCAATCTAGGCTCTTGTTGGGCTCAATTGGCCAAAAACTTACAAAGTTATGGCTTGAAGAATTTTTTCTACTAACTGACCTACAAACTGGCAATTCCTGGCTAACCATCCTACATTTTCTGCCATTTTGGAGACCGTCGAGCGACAATTCTTCCTAGCATCGATGGGATTCACTACAAATGGTGCATTTTATTGAACGGTTATTTTTCCCAATAACTCTTTAGCACCAAAAACTTCGCCCCCACTCTTGGTCTCATGGCACATGTGGTCGAGGGTTGGGCTAACCGCACCCTCGCCATTCCACACCTTTCACTGCTGGGCATGGTCACAAAAAGGCCCATAAGGCCAGGGGTTGGGCTAACCACCCACCCCCATCGGGTTAGCTACTAATCTCCTGCTAACGGTTCCGTGGAGTACATGACCTGGGGCTAGTCCCCATGACTCTGCACCCATCACTTAACACCTACCTAAGGTCATGTGCGATGGTTATGGCCATGGGCTAGGGCTAGGCCCAGAGTCCCTTGGTCGTTTCTCCGTGGTGGTCACGTGGGGTGTGCGGTGACCGGGGGCTAAGGATTTTAGTCCCGACCCCTTTTCCCAACTCAGTGGTTAACAAATTTTAAATATAACCTTTGAGCTATGGTTTATAAGAACCACTTGCAGGAGAGACGGTAGAACACAAAACTTGTAGGCTTGAGGTTGGGGATTCGATCTTACCCAAGCCTCTGGCCGACCAAACGAAATTTTGTTTCACCCTGGAGGTTCCACGTGGCAGCCCATGATTGGGCCATGTGGCATGCTCCCATTGGTCCACATCAAAACCCTTGAACCAATCAAATCTGCTCATGTGCACGAACCACAAGAGGACACTTGTCATCACCTGATTGGCCTGATGGTACACTCAACCTGTCATTAGCAGTCTTGTCCATCCAACCTGCAAATTTTTTACCTGTTTAGGAAAATGATCAGAACGTGATATCTGGAACATATGATGTCTGTCTTGAGCGGTTCAAGTTGTATTGGATTCAATAAGGTGTGCTCTACATTTTGGCACTAGTTTCTAGCACTTTTTAACACTTTAATTTTTGAGCAGTTTACTAATCCACTGGATCAATCCTCCCTACTAGAAGCTTTTGGACCACCAAAATACTATTTTCATTCAACAAATATGTGAGGATACAACTTCCTCACCCTTCCAATCTCAATCCATTTGGCCTCGCTTGGATTTGTTCCTTTGAGCCCCACACAAAGGTACCCCATGTTCCCTCTTCTTGAAGTTCTTTTTTTTCTTTTTAGGATAGTATCTTACTGCAATTATTCAATATATATAGGAGATAAATATTCTATTCAAGGAATTTGAACATTCTCTCCTTGATATTCAATCAAAGGAGGGTCATATAATATCAAGTTCTCAACATTAACAACTACATAGACTTACATATATGGAGGCAAATCTAACTTGAAGGCATTATTACCAATATTTTCTAAAATCTTAAAAGGTTCATATCTGATTGGTTTAGTTTTGTAGCTTCTCCTTGAAGCCTCTCCTTGCTAATGTAAAGTCAAACTTCATCTCCAACCTAAAAATTGTGGTCAACACGATGCTTATCATGTCTTCTCTTGTACTTGGCTTGACTCTTTTCCAACTATTCTTGAACCATTTGATGCACTGATTGAACTTGTTCAATGAATTGCTTGGCCTTATCTATGTCACTAATTCCATCAATAGCAACATGTTTCCCAAAGATAAAATCTAGATGAGATTTTAGTATGTATCCCAAGCATGCCTCAAATGGAGATGTTTGAGTCGATGAATGCTTGGCCCAGTTGCAAGCATGTTGGATGTATTGTAAGTGTTCATCTCAAATCTTGGGATGTTTGCTACAATAATGACAGAGGAGATGTACTACTTCTTTGTTCACCACTTCTATCTGACCATCAGTTTGTGGATGAAATGTCGTGCTCTTCTTCAACTTGGTGTCCATGAGTCCCCATAAAATTTACCAAATTTCTCGACAAATCAAGAATATCAATTAGAAATAATAGATGTGGGCAACCCAAAATGCACCCATACATTTTGAAATAACATTTGTGCAGTCTGATTAGCTATAACTTGCTTCTTACAAGGAATCAAAATACACATTTTTTTGAAACGATCCACAACAACATAAAGATAATCATGACCTTTCCTAGACATAGGGAGCCATCCCACAAAATCCATAGAAACACTTTCCCAAGGACAAGAAGGAACAGGAAGTGGAGTATACAATCCCAAATTTCTATTGTTAGGCTTACTAGTAGCACACAAAGAAAATCCTCTTACATATCATGACACACTTTCATTCATACGAGGCCAATAACAATACCTTTGTAATTGTTCCACCATCTTGCCTGCACCAAAGTGGCGAACAAAAAGAGAAGTATGTGCTTCCCTTATGATGTTGACTCATTCACCCTGTGGAATATCTAGCTTTCCAAGAATAATACAACAATTTATCATGAACATGATAATCTAATTCCTCTACTTGGTTTCCTTGACACAAAGTTGCATATACATACTTAAAATTTTCATCTAAAGCATATTTTTCAACATAGCTCTCATGCATGATAGAATTATGCTTAAGAATAATGGATGCACTTACAATTGGTCTAGATAACATATCAACAACTTTGTTATAGATACATTTCTTATACATTATTACCAAGTGGAATTTTTGTAAGAAACCCATCCATAAAAAATGCCTCACTTGTTGCAGCTTGGTTTTTGATTGCAAGTATTGCAAAGGTTGACGGTTAGTGCGAATGATTGTTTCCTTACCCATCATGTAATGTTTCCATTTCTTCACACTTTGCACCAAAGCATACAACTCTTTGTCATATGTTGGATAGTTAATCACTGCACTTGTAAAGGTTCAAAATGATAACTTATAGGCTTACCATGTTGCATCAAAATTTCTCCCAAGGCATAATCACTTGGATCAGTTTGTATCTCAAATGGCTACTTAAGATATGGAAGTGAAAGAAATGGTGTTGTACAGATTTTCTCTTTCAATGCATCGAAGGATTCTATTGCTTGCCTCCCTACTGAAAAACCTGTTTCACACTTGTCAAATCATGTAGTGGAGCTACAATGGATGAGAAGTTAGAAATGAACTTTCACCAATATTGAGTTTCTCCCAAGAAGCTTCTAACCTCTATTACATTATTGGGTTTAGGCCAATTCAAAATCACTTCGAGCTTTGAGGGGTCAATCTTCAATTCACCCCCTCCAATAATATGACCCAAATAAATTAAAGAGGTTTTTCTGAATTCACATTTAGACATCTTCAAAAACAACTTTTCTTTCTTTAGGACATCTATAACTTGCCTAACATGCTTGACATGTTATTCAGGAGTCTTGCTAAAAATCAGTATACCATCTAAGTATACTATCACAAAATCATCAAGACATGGTCTTAAAACTTCATTCATAACTCTCATGAATGTTGTAGGAGCATTGCAAAGCCAAAAAAGCACAACCAACCATTCAAAGAAACCTTGCTTCATTTTGA
Source organism: Pinus taeda (assembly GCA_000404065.3). NCBI lineage: Eukaryota > Viridiplantae > Streptophyta > Pinopsida > Pinales > Pinaceae > Pinus > Pinus taeda. The sequence goes on from APFE030844580.1 coordinate 8,224, forward strand.
AAGTTGTCTTCCAAATGTCACCTTTAGCAATCCTAATGTGCTGATAACCACTTCTGAAGTCCAACTTAGTGACATAAACAACATATTTCAATTGATCAAGCAAATCATCAATTCAAGGAAGAGGATAGCAGTTCTTTACTGTAATTTTATTCAAGGCTCTAAAATCCACACACATGTACCATGTACCATCCTTCTTTGGTACCAAAACAATATGAGACCCACAAGGAGATGTGCTTGGTCTGATGACCCCTCTATCAAGCAACTCTTGGATTTGTTTCTTAATTTCTACATTCTCCATAACTGACATCATGTACATGTCAATGTTTCGAAGAGCATTCTGCTGCAATTGGATCTCACGTTGGATTCCTCTTTTAGGAGGAGATCCTTCAGGTTCCTGAAACATCTTATCATATGTGTTAACAACCTCAATCAAAACAGGTTTAAGTTTTGCATCACATCCTTGGAAGGTTCCATTTTCAACATCAACTTTGGGGTTGATCATGAACAATGCAAAATTATTACTAGCATTAACAAGCCTCTTCATTTGTCTAGCATTCACAAGAGACAAATTCAATTTCTTGCGATGTGCTCTAACAATATACTCAATCCCATCTTTAAACAAATGATTCCTTTTCTCATGGCGATGAAAGATGGATTTCCTAGCCTATAACTATGGGTTTCCCAAAACAATCTTGCATATATCAAGTGGTACTAAATTAATTTCTACCTCATCAATAAAATTTGTAGTGATGGCGAATTTAAGTATGCATTTTCTTATGACTTGCAATTGTGCATTGTCACACACCCAACCCAAAGGATAAGGTTTAGGATGAGGAATGGTTTCCAAATTTAGTTTCTCAACCATGGCCTCTAAAATAAGGTTGGCTTGGCATCCATTATCAAACAAAGTATCTATGTTGTTATGTTTTTTATGACCCTAATATGGAAAAGCTCAATTCTTTCTTTTTCATTTTGAGTTTCAATGGGTTTGCTAGAAAAACTAGAACTTGCAATAGAATCCTTACCTTTCCATCCCATGGCTTTTATTTTGGTTTCATCTTTGGAATCATATGCTAATTCATGTTGATTTGTTTCAAGAGTCTTTTGTTTCCCCTTGCTGTTAACCTCTTTGGGACTCAACTCTAGGTGAAGTTTCCAACAATGGTCTTCATCATGGCCTTCTTTTGAATAGTGCTTACATGTGTGTTTTTCTCCCTCTTTCTTGATTGAAGCATTCTTTTTCCCTTGCCTTTGAACTTCCCCTTTCCTTTGTCTCCACTCTTGAATGGCTTCTTGCTAGTATCTTGAGGAAAAAAATTCCCTCTTGCTTCTAAATGAGTTGCATGTACACAAACTTCATCTATCTTTGTAGGGTTAAACATAAGAATTGTATGCCTCAAGTAACTATGTAAACCAACTATGTATTTAAGGAGAGTGTCTTGAGAGGATAAATCCACACCCAAATTGAGATCTTTCTTCTAAATTCTTGGGTATAACTTTGAACACTCATACCTTTTTCTTGTCTAAAGTTTTTCTAGTCCATTATTTCTTTCTGCATATAAGCTAATGGATAAAATTGTCACCTTAATGCAGCTATGAAATCATTCCAAGAAAAAATTATCTTACCTCTTTTTTTTAAATCCTCTTCGGTTTTGGCCTCCCACCATATAAGAGCTACACTTTCCAAACGAAGAGAAGCAAGTTGGATCTTAGTGGAATCATCATCAATTTGTTGAATCTTGCAATAGACTTGAAGCTGACGAACCCAATTATCCAATTTCTCAGCATTTACTTCCCCATTGTACATAGGCAATTCAAATTTGACATCAAGCTTTAACAAAGGTGTTTTAACATGTCCTTTTGGAGTTCTTGGAGGAGTATGTGAAGGGGTTGAAGTAGAAGAAGATGTGGGTGAAGATGGAGGTGAACGAAAAGGTGGAGGTAGAGGTGGTGGTTTGTCACCATTTCATTCATTACCTTTTGGAGGATTTGAGCTTTCTCCTTGAAACCTTGTGTTCCTCTCTTCAAATAGAACTTTCACCATTTCAGACATTTCAAAGAAATCTTTCTTGAAAGTTCTCTCATCCTTAGACATGGTTTCATGGCCCTCTTCATGTGCCCTGACTGGTGAAGCTTGAGGTATGTGTGGCTTCCTTGAACCTACTTGAGGATATGGCTCTTCAAGCACTCCTCTTTTCAGCTTCAACCTTTTAAGCAACAAAAAACACTTGCAAAAAAAATCAAACCTTCAAAATAACCTTGAACTCTGCTACCAAACTGATCTATATTACAAACTTGACGGTTTATGAAAAAATTTGCAAGTAAAATTTTATGTCTTTTAGGCAATGGATCAATTTGTAAAAGTACATAAATTAATGGTTTTTAAACTTAGTTTGCAACATAAAAACATAGACAAATATATCATACATAGCAACACAAGACAATAAAATGATAAAGGAGTTCACCCTTCCTGGGCTACATCTCTTGGTCCAGCTTCCAATGTTGGGGCTCTTTCAGTAAGTGCTCAAATATGTGATTTCATGGATTTAAAATGCTCAAAATGAAAAAATAATGTCTCCAATGGCTCTAGAATACCAAAAACCCCAAGTTGGGCTCTTGTGGGGCTCAAATTAGCTAGAAACTTACAAAGTTATGGCTCAGAGAAGTTTTGTTGCTAACTGATATACAAATTGACAATTCTTGGCTAACCATCCTACATTTTCCTCCATTCTCGATATCGTCGACCAACAATTTCGCCTGGCACTAGCAGATTCATGCCACAAATAATGCATTTGTCGAACGGTTAATTTTCCCAATAACTCTTTAGCACCAAAAACTCAGCCCCTGCTCCTGGTTGTTGAAGAATGAAGGGCACGTGTTTGTTAGGATTATTCACTACTTGATAACAATTTGTGATGCACTTTTACAATTATCTTAACATGATATTCTTCTCTTATTACAGTGTGTGTTTCATCAAAATGCTATCAAAATAAAAAGACAATAACACAAATGTTGGTTCTCTGCCAGGGCCAAAACCTCTCTCTCTTAGAGATGAAAACCCTTCAATAAGTTTCTCTTATTGAAGCTTCTTATTGACTAATTCCAAACCCTAAACCCTTGACTAGGATTTCCTCCAATCATAAGTTAATTCCTTCCTCTTTTTTGCACTATGTTCCTCGGCACATAGACTTCTTTCTTCCGACACTTTTCTCCCCAGCACTTCGTCCTCCTTCTTTGTTGCTTGTCTAGAGATAGACCTTGCTTATGTGAACTTCTTGATGAGATATGTTTCTTCTTCTCTTAGAGATGTTCTCTACTTAAGGAGACACCCTTCTCTTCATTCAACGAGATACTTCTTGAGATATGTCTTCACACTAAAGTGAATGTACAACAACCCTAATTTTCCCATGTGTGGATGTTTCTCTTGGAGAATAAGGATCTTTTTATCTTCAATAGAGAGAGGGACTTATTCGCTTGACTTGAGAAGCCTTGTAGGCCTAGTAACTAGCCCAAACACCAACGAAACTTGAACTATGATACTACTTTTGTTGTACGTGCAATCTATCCTCCTCCTCTTTGCGTGTGTGACTATTTCTAGCCCTAAAAACAATCCTCTACCTCCGCTGAGCTTCCTCCTTCCTTCGCTTTGTTAGTGTCGGTCTTGAGCCCTCCATCGGTGATCAAAAGCTCTTTGCATATGCATAGGTAGGTGTCTCATCAGTATCAGTTTTGCATCCCGTTAG
>APFE030844580.1:22889-33165 GCA_000404065.3 Pinus taeda
GAGGTGTACATGGATGACTTTACACCATATGGAGATGATTTTGATCCAGATTTAGATACTCTAGAAAAAGTCCTACAATGTTGCATCGCTACCAGGCTTTGTCTAAGCCACGAAAAATGTTATATGATGATGACAGAAGGGCTCATTCTAGGGCACTATGTTTCAGCAGCTGGCATCCAGGTAGACCCGGCCAAAATCCAAATTCTTTTGCTCATCCCTACCCCCACTACTCAAACAGAGGTACGCAGTTTTCTTGGATTTTCTGGGTATTACAGACAATTTATAGAACATTACTCACATATTGTTGCGCCTCTATATGCTCTAACTGGTAATGTTGATTTCTTGTGCACAGAAAAATGTGACCATGCTTTCAAGGAATTAAAGAAGCTTGTATCAACAGCCCCAGTCCTTCGGGGACCAAACTGGAATTTACCATTCCAAATCTCATTTGATGCCTCGGATACAGCAATCGGTGCAGTCCTGGGGCAAGAAGAGGATAAAAAACCATATGCTATCTACTATATCAACAAAAATTTATCCTCTGCCGAATTGAATTATACTGTCACTGAAAAAGAATTCCTGGCTGTAATACATGCTGTTAATAAGTTTAGACATTATATCACGGGCTATCCCGTTATGTTATATACAGATCATTCTGCTATCAAATATTTGGCAAATAAACCTGTTACAAATGCTAGAATAACCAGATGGTTGATCTTATTACAGGAGTTCGATATCACAATCAAGGATCGACCTGGCAAGGAGAACCCTGTAGCCGATTTTCTCTCACGAACACCAAAATCAATTGAAACAGCAGCAGTGGAAGATCAATTTCCTGATGAGCACCTGTTTGTTGTTGCTGTTCAAACACCCTGGTATGCTGACGTCGCCAATTACCTTGCGGTAGGTAAGTTACCAAAACACTTAACCCCTCAGGAACGTAAGCAGATTGTTCATAAGAGCACTCGATTTTCGTGGATTGGGTGCTATTTTTCCACACAGGGGCAGACATGCAAATTAGGAGATGTATTCGAGAAGATGAAATTTTCGACATTTTAAAAGCCTGCCATGACGCACCATGCGGGGGACACTTTGTTGAAAAGCGAACAACACATAAAGTATTGCAGACAGGATACTATTGGCCTACAATTTTCAAAGATGCGAAAAAAATTTCCCAAGCCTGTGATAGCTGCCAGCGAGCAGGACAACCTGGCCAAGCCGACGAAATGCCTCTGAGACCACAATTAGTCATTGAGCCATTTGAACGATGGGCTCTTGATTTCGTTGGGCCCATTAATCCATCATCAAATCAGAGGACATACATTCTGGTGGCGACAGACTATGTTACTAAATGGGTCGAGGCCGAATCATTGCCTAAGGCTACAGAATATTCTGTAATACAATTCTTGTTCCATTTGTTTGTACGATATGGACTTCTGAGAGAACTAATTATAGATGGTGGACCACAATTTGTTGGAAATAAATTAGCTGCAACACTTAACAATTATCATGTCCACCATAAAATTACTACCCCATATCACCCGCAGGCAAATGGGCAAGTAGAAAGTAGCAATAAGGTAATAGAATCAATTTTAACAAAAACCATTGCATCGCATAGACGTGATTGGGCCGCCCGACTACCTGAGGAACTGTGGGCTTATAGAACCACATGGAGAAGTACCACAGGCTATTCACTCTATCAATTAGTGTTTGGAAAACAACCTATCTTCCCCATAGAATTCGAAATCCAAATGCTACGAACTGCACAGGAAGTCGGCCTAGATCTGAGTGAGGCACAAATCAATCGATTACAACAGATTAATGAATTGGACGAAATCAGGGTCTCTGCATTACAAAATACAGCATTGATTCAACAGAAACGAGCTAAATGGCATGATGCACTTATCAAGAACAAAGTCTTTCACGAAGGAGACTGGGCTCTGTTATATGACTCTCGGTTTCAGGACTTCCCGGGGAAACTTCAGACTCGATGGTTAGGACCATACGAAATCCAGAAATTACATGACAATGGGACCCTTACTCTGATCACAATTGACGGTTCTGGATATGCATTCAAAGTAAATGGCCACCGATTTCGTCTCTATCGAAAGCCACTCACTCGGGAATCCTTCTGTCAGCAGCTACGACAAGACACTAATATGGAAATTTTAGGAGAGGAAGCGAAATCTTCCTCACCTATAATTTAAGGAATTATTTTTTTTCATAACTTGTACATAACATCTTGTATATATGTTTTCTTGATTTTCTTTTTGCATTCTAAGTGTTTCTGCTGTTCCTTTTCAAAAGGAACAACACTTTTGTGTTTTTGCTGTTCCTTTTCAAAAGAAACAGCACTTGTGTGATTTTGTTGTTCCTTTTCAAAAGGAACAACACTTGTGTGATTTTGTTGTTCCTTTTCAAAAGGAACATCACTTGTGTGTTTTTGCTATTCCTTTTCAAAAGGAACAACACTTGTGTGAATCACTGGTGTGATTTTGCTGTTCCTTTTCAAAAAGGAACAACACTTGTGTGTTTTTGCTATTCATTTTTAAAGGGAACATCACTTGTGTGTTTTTTGTTGTTCCTTTTCAAAAGGAACAGCACTTGTGTGTTTTTGCTGTTCCTTTTCAAAAAAGGAACAACATTTGAGTGTGTCTGTTGTTCCTTTTCAAAAGGAATAGCATTTGAGTGTCTCTGTTGTTCCTTTATCAGAAGGAACAACATTCGTGATTTTCTGTTGTTCCTTTCAAAGAAACGGCATCCTACGAATTTATCTGCATGGATTCTTCTCTGAGGAACACCATCGGCATGTTTTTGCTCTTATTTGAGGATGCTTTGCACCCATGTTCTCCCCAGTCTTTTAGATACAGCTATGGACTTATGCGATGAACATAAACCATGATATACCGAAGTCAGCAGATCATAATCGCCATCACTATAAAGCCTAGTATTGATAAGAGGACAAGAGGAGGGATATTAACTTTTCATCTTCGCTGGCATTGTCTTATTACCGGCACCCCGGTTGGTGATCTTTATCATGAAGATTTCCCTAAAAATATCTTTTGATTATTACTTAGGAGTAAGAACAAAGGATTTATATCTATTTGTTGGGATGATAAGACTTCTTCCACCATTCCCTGCTCTTAAAGAGTGCAGAACCACCCTTATGTGTAAATAAACAAAAAAAGGTGCTATGCAAAAAGAAAAAGAAAATATGAAAATTGTCAAATGCAGGATAGGGGGTCTCATCGAGAGCCAGCCTACCATGATCATAAGGATGGAAGCGAAGTGGCATTCCCATTATGGCCACCACACCAGGGATATGGTCCGAAGGTATATTAAATAAAGAAACCTTGGAACAGGGGGTCTCATCACGAGCCAGCCTGTCCACGTTTCGCGCCTACCTTGTGAATGGCATTATGGTTATCTGGTTACCAAGCCAGCGTAATGGCCTGCATTTTGACAAAGCACTCTTAAGAATACACACAAAGGATCATGGTTCTGGAGGGTGAAATAAACAACTCTGCCAAGGTTGTGAACACCTGTTGGCAGCAGAGCTCTGTTAATGGCATCGAAGTCATAATGGTTACACCAACAGGTATGATATCAATACTTTTTCGTCTCTTATATCATTTGAATAGATCATATTTCATGCCCTGATGTATATAATGCATGAATATTCATTACCACCAATCATGGCAACGGAACTGACAATGACCACTGGAGATTTCGTACGCTTGATAGACGTCCCATCCCCCGACCTCTCATTATATCACGCAGGCTTTTATGTAAAACGTGATCTACCTTTTTGCCTCGATTTTGGTATTTCGTTGTTTTTCTAAAACATGGCATAATTTCATATGCTGTTTCTTTATGACTTGACTTCCGACTGGCTGTTTCTCCTCTCTTTGACGGCTGGGGATAGCCTATCAGATCGCGGGGGGGAGGTAACCTCATTACTCCATGGATTACGTGGCTACACACCATTCGGGCGAGATAATGTACGAAGGTATGGCATGGTTTAACGGTATGATAATTCCATTTTACGGCAATTGCTGTCCACGATCCTTTTTTTGTTGCATGCTCTGTGTTTTTTTTCCAAAATTTGGCAACGATCATCCTTTCTGCGTCTCAAACAGCACAAGCAGTTGCTATTCATTAAGAATTCTGAGTGGAATCATGGGGGGAAAGACGGTCCGAAGCGAACCTCAGGAGTTGACAGTCTCCGCTGCTGCCCATGAGATCCTAGAAAACGTAGGGTGGCTGAATTATTTCAGCCGCCTACAAGAATCAAATGAAGCAGTGGCGTTGGAATTCCTGCAAAATTTGCAGGAGAACTACTCCATAATAGGAGGAAAGAGGATAGCAGTCACGGATGATATCATCGTAGAAGTCTCGGGACTACCAGCTGCTGGACCCGTATGGACGCTGAAGAAGGAAAGATTACAAAAGGTTATGGAGATTTTCCAGGATGAAGGCCAAAGCTTGACAGTCAAAGGGAAGGGAGTTCTGCCGGAAACGCTAGGGGAACCCTGGACCAAGCTAGCAAAGATAGTGCAGAGCTACATCACCTACGAAGGGAGGAAAGACGTGGTAAGACCTCGTCACCTAAAACTTTTAGCTGTTTTGAAAGGAAAATGTTCTGTAAATCTCCCTGCACTTTTAAATTCATTATTACATGATGTGGCCCGAAGCCTGAAAAAGGCACAACACATAGAAGTAGTCATTAGCCACCATCGACTGATTCGATTGATAGTGAGCCACAGTCTCACTCAACAACAAAGCACCTGGGAGAAACTTATCGCAATGGTCGAGGGGGGATTGGCTGCACCACCCCCAAAACCTAAACATTCCTCCAGCACGCCAGAACGATCAGAGAAACGCAAGGAATTGGCAGCAGAAAGACATGCTGCTCCAAAATGAAAACAATCCTCCAGAACGCCAGAACGACCAGAGGAACCCAGAGAACTTGCTGGTACACCTGAACAACCTAAGAGACCAAGGAAATCATCCCGGCTGGCCCGGATACGAGGAAGGCTGGAAAAGATTCAGGAAACCACTACCTAGCCAATTGAGATTGCGGACGAACCTCCAAAACTAGAAGGAGGAACCTCCAAAGAAAATGTTGAGCAATCAGGGGCCAAGGCTGACCAACCTGGAGGAGGAATTGAGGAAGGAGACGAGCACTCTGAGACATAAACAACCACCGAGTAGGTCAATCAAGAAGAGGAAGTAGTACAGCCAGGGGGTAGCCCGTTGCAGGACCCTGTGGGTGAGGAGGAATTGGCAGCAGTCCTGGCCAATATGGGGGAATATGGCCAGCCCTCCAGCACAGCAGGCATCCCTGATGGACCTGCGGAGGAAGATATACCCGAGAAAGCGCATGCAGAAAAGGCAGGAGAAGAAAACCTGCCCGTTTATGATGATGAAATGGGAGACACCAATCAGGAACAATATGTCCCCAAGACATCGGAAGAAATCCCAGACGGAGAAGGAGTAGACTTAAGGGCCAGTCATAAACCCTCTGGCGAGGAAATGGAAATTAAGAAATTAAGGAAGAAATAGCAGAGGTTGCTGGGCACTATAGCCAAGCTTCGACAATAAATTCAAATTTTGAAAGCCAACTTGAGGATACAAAGGACCGCAAGGAAAAGGAGGAGGGCCACTGAAGTAAAATCCCGGAGGACAAGAAGGCGACATACTTATAGCCGTTTTGTTGGTCGAAACCCCATTAGGAGACCTACTGCCGAAGAACAGACTGTTGTTCCAAGTGACATTGAGGAACATATTGTTGTTCCAAATGACATTGAAGAACAGACTGTTGTTCCAAATATCATGGAGGGACAAACTGTTGTTCCATCTGACCCTGAAGAACAGATGGACATTCCAATTGAGGAAGAGGAACAGCAAGAGGCTCCGATGACAGGGGGACCACGGCAACCCTTTACTCGCGTTAAGAAAGAAAAAGAAAGCAAGGAGACCCAAACAGAAGCACCACCCTCAGGGGTAATTTGGGTTCTAAACTCTAAGTAGCGTAATAGAAAGGTCCAGGTCAAATTCCCAGCCTCTACGGCTTTATGGAAAAAGGATCCAAAAACAAGGACCTTGCACAAAATGATGAAGCAAGCTCAGCAAGAAGCTGAGCAGCTGAGAGAACAAACAGTCCCCCGAGAGAAATACGAAGAGCTACAACAACAACTTCGGGATATTAGTCAGTCCGAGAGCCAGGCCTTCGAAGGATGGCAAAAGGAGCAAGAAAAGGTTGCTAAGGTAACTCGTCGATTAGATAGTGGTTTGTTAAGCAATGGACACTGTGTGTTCCTTGTATAATGACGTTTTGACCTGTAGGGCCCCTGCTAAAAATTATGCTTTATTTTTGCTTGAATGATATTTCGATTGAAAATAAAAGCCGTTAGGGCAGGTGCACCTATCCACATCAATACTGTTAATGATTTTATAGATTGTTGCAAGCATTATGAATTAAGGTTCAAAGATTAATGTGTGAGTTTAACTGCACAACCTCGTGCTAGACCAGGAACTGATTTAAATCCTGGCCCTTTTGGTGGCGATATACAATCCAAACCCTTCATCTCATTTGGGGTTAATCAGCTGAAATGGCTCAGAGCTTATAACCCCTTTCAGAGACAGGAGAATAGCCTAGACTTATAGGTACGAGCCGAACCTAGAGACCCAGTGACGCTATGGAGAGAGCATAGGAGCCTTATGAGGACCCCGGTTGTCATTGAGATATTAGGACCCATGCACGAGGACTTGATCCGACATAGTCTGGAATATTTCCTGACTATTAAAGACCTTGCCATCGATGCTGCAAAATTCCGATACCGGACCTCTAGCCCAAATATGCAGCTCAGGGATCCATTCAAATACGAGAATTTTGAGCTGGTTGCCAGCCGATTGAACCTTTATGGGGAACGTATTCTGCAAGCAGGGCCATCCTCGTTGGGGTATCGATTTCGTAGTCCAATTATTTGGCACCCTGCACCCGGATATCAGGCCTTGTATGAAATGCCTGCAGATCAAATAAATCAGTTCTTTGATAATCTAGTTGCTCATCACGGTTGTCGGCCTCCTCACGAGATCCCCTCTCGGGCCTATTCTCTCATTGCCTTGCATGTTAACTATAATGTTTTCATGAGGGCATGAAACAGGGTAAGTAGGGGGGTGTGTGGATCACTTGAAAGGTATGCTTTTGACAAGCAATTTAGTCACTTTTCAATAATATTTGTAACCTTTTCTGCATTGTGAATTCAAAAGAGATAAAGGATTTTAATAAAATGTGCAAGAATTAACAAGGGAATCTCAATCACTAATAATTGTAGTTTTTCTATGCAGGGAGAAGTGGAAGCAAGGAGTTTCCGTCCAAAAGCAAAAAGCATAGGAAGAATAATTGTTGTCCCTCCAGAGGGGAACCGGATGCGAACAAGATCGAGTAAATCAGAGCTGAATAACCCAGGAAAGGAAGGAGGGATACCGAGTCGGCAAACACGAGAAAGAAAAGTAAAGGATTAACCGATTGGCGAATCCCTCAGGATCGAAGATCCTGAGGGATCGTTGTTTTACTTATCTTTGTTATCTAGATACCTCCGTCGTTACTCTTATATAAAGGAACAATGTCATTGAGCAAAGGGACTACTGCTTTTATAATTTTAAGTTTCAGAACAAACTTTGATCGTCGAGTCTCACTGAGACCTGGTTTATTATACAATTGTTGATACATTAATATAAAAGACTTGGTGTTTATTTCATCTCTGCGTCTGGAGTAACCTAAGGCGGTGTACCATTGGCAGCTAAGGGCCCGACTCCGAAGGAAACTTGCTTTTGTATCATTATACTGTGATTTAAGTGTGGTTTGCTTATCTCTATTACTCAGTAATCTGATACATCTTTCATATGATATGCTATGCTCTGTTATGATCAATATATTAATGATTTTTCCGTGTAATGACTCTGCACTGTATAATTGGATCTCTTTAGAGTTGAATTGTGTCTTTAGGCCAGCTATTTCTGTGATAGAGCGTCGCTATGAATGTTACTGTCATTGGATCCATGTGAAATAATACTTGTTGGAACTTGAAAGTAATGTTACTCTGTTTAGAAACATAGTGATATCATCCTTCATTCTCAGATTACTATATTAGTGCGAAGCATGTATATATGGTTGATTATTGCTGTTCCATAATTCATCAATGAATGTTGTTCCATAAAGTATATTTTATCCAATTTTTTTGAAGAGAAAATTAGAGTATGAATCAGGTTGTTTTGACTCGCGATATTCAGTTCTTTCGATTGTTTTTCCATTTATTGTTGTTCCATTTTACTGTTGTTCCATTTACTGTTGTTCCATTTCCTTTTTGCTGTTCCATTTTACCTTCTGCCGTTCTATTTACTTACCTTTGTTGTTTTGGTGTGAGAGAAGGTCTAAGGTTGTAGTGAGCCTCAGCAGACGCTGCCTAGCTCCCAGACCTATGGTCCATGCTCTAATTTCCTTTCTATCAGTTTCTAGAGGGATGGGTTATTGCTTCCGTACCCTTGACTGATCAACTGTCTTGAGTGATTCTATCTTTTGGGATAGCTTAGTTACAGCTTAGCATTTGTTTACTTTTGTATTTTTTGAACGCTATACTACTAAGCATTACTCGGACGAATAGCCTCATATTGAGTTACTCTTTGCAATAACAAAACATTCTCGGATTGATATATTAATGTGGAAATAATTAGAGGTGTGAGAGACCCTAGTTATAGCTCTACAACCACAGTGTCAATAGTTTCGCATTCCACGATTATTCAACTATCTCACAATTGGTCATAGCTCAGAGACCCCTAATAAACCTAGCACCACCACCTCTACCCATGATGGTTGTCCCAAGTTTTTTGTTAACCAAATATTCTCCATTAGCCCTGCCTCAACATTTAAGTGTCATTCCACAAGACTATCTCAAACTCCTGCCCAAGTTTAATGTAGAAGACGACAAATCAACACAGAGACACATATAAGATTTTTGTGTGTCTGTGGCAGATTTAAACTTCGAGCACTTGGATGTAATGCTGAGAATCTTCGTCCAATATTTGGATGGGGATTCTAGAAAATGGTTTAGTTCCTTGTCGGATGCTTCCATTGCCACTTGGGAAGAGATGGAGAATTATTTTATGCAGAAATGGGGGGAGAGGAGAGATCATGGATATATGCTTATTGAGTTTGACTCTATGAAGAAGAAACCTGATGAGGATATATTAGAGTTTATAAAAAGGTTTAATAAAGTGTACAATAGTTTACCTGTTGAATTTAAACCTCTAGAGCCCACTGCCCGAGTAGTTTTTGTTGGTGCATTTGAATTAGAATTCGGCTTGACACATAGAGAGAGAAAGTCCCATACCTTGGAATATATTCAAATTCATGCTCTCGAGGTAGAATAAAATTTTATATCAATAGGGAAGTTGAGAAGAAGAACCGGCCTTAGAGAGAATAAAAAGGGGAAAGAGGAGGCAGTTTCCTCAAGTCATGGAAGAGAATCCCAAACAGACGATGGAGGAGATGGATAAGTTAATGAAGAATTTATCAAATAAACTAATAAAACTGGAATGAGAAAATAAAAAAAATTCCACAAGAGAACTCCCAAGCTTCTAATCAAGGTTTCAATTGCCAATACGAAATGCCTCCCCTACAGATATTTCAAAGGGAGAGGAAAGAACAACAAGACCACATCCATCCTCCATTATATATAGAAGATGATCTAAAGAAGAATATACAAGATGCCAACAGAGTTCAGGGGAACCTATATTCCTCTTTCTCTGATGAAGAATAAGAATTCATAACGTATGAAGAAGAGGGGGATGATCCTGATGCAACACTAAACGATAGTGAGATTGGTGATTACTGCAATCAGTTCGTTGATTTCTTGCAGGCTTAAATACATAATAAATATGATCTTTGGTCATCTATAAAGAGATCAAAGGGACAAGACCAAAATGAAAACACTTCCTCCCAAGAGCCTCTTAAGCCAGCTGACAAGGGGAAGGGGCATTTATATCCAATCATGCAAAAGAAAGATTCCTCAGATCGAAACTTCCACAAGCCTAAAGTTCTGAAATAAGAGAAGTCACCTCCCCCCCCTCTATGCCCATCCGTGAAAAATAAAGAGAGGAGGTAGAGATTAACACTGTAGAAAAAGGCCCTTCTATATTTAATATTCAAATACAGCTTCAGAAATTCAAAATACTAGTCATGTTATCTGAGCTCTTGAAACAACCCACCTAT
>APFE030844583.1:0-22061 GCA_000404065.3 Pinus taeda
ATCCAGGTAGATGTTGGTGGCCACCCACCTATGCCATTTGGACCCCCACAATTGTCTCTTTCAGCATTTTCAGTTTCCTTAATTGTAGCACAACTTACTATTTTTAGCAGTTTTTCGGGTCCTGAACTTCCGGAGCCGTTTTGAGGCCCTAAACGACGTTTTTTGGGGATTCCAGGGACAACATGGGTCCATGCAATGGACCCATGTTGTCCATTCCAACAATGGTAGTTCTCGGATAGATCTTTCTAACGAGCTATCATACGCGTCAAACGGAGATCGTATGCCAAAGTTACGACCCCGGGAAATTGATGTACCAATTTACCCAAAACGGGGCCCACAATTTGGCGTTTCATCTTCTAAGGGTGGGTTTTGGAATGTGAAGGGTTTTCCATTGTTTCTCAATAATAAATAGGCCTTCGAGCCTCATTGTAACACAAGTTCGGAACAGTTCAGAGACATGTAGCCGCACATCTCTTCTCAGAGATAAGCTACCATCGTCCTGGCTGGTTTATTTCCAATTCTGGTTGTAAGCATATTTCGGTATTTTCCATTAATGAAATGAAGTGTTATTTCCGCTGCATCTCTTTATTTATGGTTATCGCATCTCTGTATTTATGGTTATCTCTGTAATCTATTGCGTTCCTGTTTAAATCCGGATCATTTGTGTTGTTAGAACATAGGATTGATGTTTCATGTGTACGCTATGTAAAAGTGTTGTTGTGCTTGCAGTCTTTGTGAGCCTTCCCAAATTTAATTGTTTGTGAAGGGGTTGGACAAGAATCACTAGAGAAAAGCTTATGTTGGAGTCTGTCCTAGCTGGGGTGTGAATGGTGCATGGATGTTGGGTGCAAAATTATATATTAGAAATTGATTGTGCGCTGGGTCTATGGAAGAGGTGAACATGTTTCATATGAAAGAGAGTTACAATGTATGCTCACGGAAGAGAGTGTCTGTTGTTAGAGGACCTGTAACATTAATCTGTTTCATATGAAAGAGAGTTACAATGTATGCTCACAGAAGAGAGTGTCTGTTGTTAGAGGACCTGTAACATTGAGGGATCTTGTAGTGCACCAGTCCACCTCTCTTGTTACAGTTGAACATGTTGTGTATCAGTGGTGATCCAATGAGGAAAAGGGATGTGTTGTAAATATAATTTCCCGTGTGATCCTAACATCATCCAGCTCGTGTTAAAGAGAATTGTTGATGTTGCAACCATCCATTGTTGTAAAGAGTTACAACCATCCATTATTCCTGAAGCTGCTTGGAGTGAGTAGAACTATTGATGACTACCGTGAGCGTGGAGCACACAATTATGAGAGTCTATTATGTATGGCCTATAAATGCCCTGTGATTTCTTGAAGAACAAAAAGGCCATGTGAGTTTTTGCGGGGTTTTGGGCAACCATCGTTGCTTTGGCTGCCAGAGCAGTGGAACTTATGTAGTGATCTGGGGAAATGACTGGTGCATTGTTGCTAATCCAATGTGAATCAAAGTTCCTATGCCCACACATTATTAAATATTGAAGTTGTGACGACCATGTAAGGAAGTGCGAGCTTGTAGGAGTGTTGGCCAGGGGCAATGGCATGAATGATATCAGCACACAAATCATCTCTAGTTTCTACACAGTGGGAGTCTGTCTCTTGACATGAATGTTCAAAGAGCCCACGCTAGAATGAACTATGGAGTTGTAGCAGCGTGAAGGTGCTGCAAAATGGTTAATTAATTGTGCAACAAGCCTAGATGTGAGCACCCGTGCTACCAACCCTAGCCATGTGTGGAGACCTATCTACTATTTTTTTTTTCTGAATTAAACTATTCTATTATATACATAAAAAGCCAGAGTACATTTACATTCAAGCTGTCTGAGAGATCCATCTGCCAGAGATAATGGCCGAATGGATCAACCAGGTGTAGCCAAGAAAAAGACTACCTGTTGCATGCCTTCACCGAACGTTTGAGACCAAAAACATTCCCACGCAGGGGAAGACCAAACTGACATCCTTGCATTGTGTTACCCAACCACAAAAAAAAGAGGACCGAACCCAAAAACGACCAATTAACAGAGGACCAAACCCAAAAGTAACCAATTCTAATCCTCAGCGTTGGCCAATTGCCTTTACGACAAATTGACATGAAAACAAGACGACACATGGACAGCCAGAGACAGATGGATAGAAAGACATGACCAAAGAGACGGGAGAACCAGAACCAGAACCACCTTCGAGCACCAGAACCTGAGACGTTACAGCGAGCTATTCCTCTGGCTCCTCCTCCACAATTGGACATGGTCCGTAATACTCCTCGTCCTGCACCTTGCCTTCAGTCACCACGACCGCTTCAAGCTGCTGTTGGCTCTTTTCCAGCTGTGGGTCTGGCCTTTCCACACCCTTTCCTTTGTCTTCGTGGTGCAATTCAGCTTCTCTGGCCTCGTCCCTCGGAGGTACTAAATCAGGCGGTGCACTGGTGCTGCCCTCGTCCACGGCTTCATCGATGAACAGAACGGAGATGTGGGCATTTATGCGCGGACAGTTCAGGGGGCTATCGAAGGAGAATATTGCGGAGCCAAAGAAAGGAGCAGACGAGGTTCCAGGAGAGCTAGCCTCCATGAATTGGCTAGGCCTGATAGGATTGGCATTTTCAGAGCGTGGGCAGTGGCAGAAACAATGATAATGAGGGCAATGGCAGGGTGGATGGATCTCCTCTTCAGCTGAGTGTCACGAAGTCCCTCCTCGGCTAGTGCCGCGACGGCTGAGTAGCCTTTGGCGCTCTCGAACCATATTGACTGGGCATGTCTGAGTGTAAACAGCCTGAACCAACAGTCCTGGGCAAGAACAGAACAAAGCAGGTCCTGAATTAACCAGAACCAGCAGCTGAACGAGAACTCCAGACTCTGGCCAGGTGTGGACAGGGGTGCCATGGCAGCCTCTGTTTATAGAGCTCCTTGCTCTTCCTCAGAGGTCGTCCGCCATTAAAGTGGCCATCAATTCTATTGCAGAGCTGATCTTTGCAGTGCAGTCGCGTGGGGTCGGGGCGTTAATGCGCCCAGTCTGCCGTCCCTTGGCTAATAAATCCGCCTTCCGGGAGAGTCCTGCGCCACCGCCTTCCAGGTCGCCTCGGCGCATGGTTGGCATGTGTCCTCCATGAGACCCCCGTCCCATCACCTGCATTTGACTAGTTGGCACCCGCATCCGGGGGAGACCTATCTACTATTTAGAGGACGAGTTGTAGCCTATTAAGTGTTATGTGTAGTCCTTCGAGTTGGGTTTGTGCAACCTGTGGTGCTTGGTGCTGCCTATTTTAAAGATATTCTAAAATTGTGGTCGTGTGTGCTTGAGGAGTTCCACCACGAGAGAAGGAGAAGCTTGCTATGATGAGGAACTGCGAGAAGGTGTTGTGATAGTTGTTTGCAACTGTAAGGAGTTGTGAGAGTTGTTTGACGACAACTCTACTTGATTAGTTGCTCAAAACGAACACCAGGTGAGCCGATCTGTCACCTAGAGCAATAGAGAGCCCACATATTGGCTAGGAGGAGCGTTGGTAAGTAAGTGCTCATGAAGAGGCTTGGATCGATGCCAATTAAATTGTATATGCTATCTAAGAATTGTCGCTAGCAATTTTAAAAATGGTATATGCTACCATTGAAGTTGAGAACATTGGACATATATCATATTTAAAGAAGACAAAAAAAAGAGAAGGAAATTATGGGTAGGAAAAGTAAAATTAAACAATTGCTAAGAGAATTTAAACAATTCAGGAGAAAGTATCATAGGGTAAAGGCGACATATGAAATGTCAAATATAGATTTGAATCAGCCTGAAATGAAATGCAATGAGATAGTTGAAGATGAAGGTGTTGTTGTAAGTATGTCTACCATTGATAGTAAAGTAGGTCTATTGTTGATAAAGTGGCATGTGATAGTAAGGAAACTCATTGTGATCCAATATTTAATGATGAATGTGTTACAACTTATGAACCACTATATGATGATGAAAACTTTTCAAGTGAAGGTTCGTTACAAATATATCAGGAGAAGAAACTAAAAGATGATTTGTTAAGTGGAAAAGTTCAATGTGTAGATATTAGCAATGACAAGGAAGAAATAACAAAATTTGAAGAAGAGCTACAATTCATTAAAGCATCCATTGAAACACCATGTCTTGATAAAACCTGCACAAAAGTCACGGCTACATATGAAGAATCAATGAATGTGAAAAACTACATAAACAATGAAGAAAGTGAAGAGGTTCATGACATTCTAATGCATTGGGGTCGAGAAGAGATCGGACGTTATTATAAGCTAATCTGGAAGCAGTCCATAGAACAAGGTATTGAAGAATGTAATGATAAAGCACAACAACCCACTTATGCATGTATTGAAGAATATGCAATTATTGAAGAAACGTTTTGGCCTCAAGGGCCTATTGAGCTATTGTAGATAATGAGAAGAAGGCCACAACCCAATTACATAATATACTTGAAGAAATTAAGGAAGAAGCATCAATATTTAACATCAAGAAAGGTCAAGGAAAGTGTTAATGTTAAATTGTAAGCCTCGATGAGATTTAAACCAACGGGTGTGTTTTTTATGTTATGCTTTGATCTATTTCTCTATTAAGGGAGAGACTTGGAAATAATGGAGAAAATTAGTTAGTTCTAGGTTAATTCATTGATAGTCACTTGTTATTGTTTGTTGAGATTGAGTTATTTTATTTAAGATTTAGATTCTATTTCTTAAGGAGTTGTTGGAAATCCTCAACAAACTTGTAACTTTATATATGCATGAGCTTTCTTACAACCTTATATGCATGAGCTTTCTTACCGTGAATAGAAATGCCCTGTGTAGGCACTCTCATGGTGACTAGCCTCACCTGAGAGCTTATCATTTATTTCGTTTTTGTTCTTCTTTGTTTTTCAAATTGGTATCGGAGCATTAAGATCTGATATTCTGATTGAGTCTAGTGTTTAATTACTGGTTGGGATAGGCATTCATGTTTGTTTTATTGTGGATCCGAGGTGGAGGAGCTATTCCATGCCATTTTGGAGTCGACTCTTATTGCGTAAATCGAATGCAACATTTGAGAGTCGTAAGAGTTGTGAAGAGTTCCACTTATAGCCGTCAAATTCTCACTGAAGAGCCATCGATCTGGACGAATCGGTGAAGAGTAGCCACGCCAATGCTTGAGGATATCTGTGGATAAGGTTGAATTATTTTCATTTTTGGAACATAGGAGTGTTGTTGCATGTGTACATTGTGTACAAGTATTGTTGGGCTTACAGTGTTTGTGAGCCTTCCCAAGTTGAATTGTTTGTGAAGGGGCTAGACGAGAATCACCAGAGAAAGTCTGCATTGGAGTCTATCCTATTTGCATTGTGAAGGGCACGTCGATGCTAGGTGCAAAATTAAATATTAGAAAATGATTGTGTGTTGGGTCTATGAAAGAGGTGAACCTGTTGCATGTGAAAGAGAGTTACAGAGCGTGCTCGTGGAAGAGAGCGGTTGTTGTTAGTGGACCTATGGCATTGACGGATCCTGTAGTGCACCATTCCACCTCTCGTGTTGTAGTTGAACATGTTGTGTATTAGTGGTGATCTAGTGAGGAAAAGGGAGGTGTTGTAAAGAGAATTGATCGTGTGATCCCAATGTTGTACAGCTCGTGTTAAAGAGAATTGTTGATGCTGCAACCATCCATTGTTCCTGAAGTTGCTTAGAGTGCGTAGAACAGTTGATGACTGCCATGAGCGTCGAGCATACAATTATGAGAGTTTGTTTTGCATGGCCTATGGTTTCCTTGAGAGTTGTTGAAGAGCACAAAGTTTGTGTGAGTTGTTGCAGGGTTTTGGGCCACCACTAATTTTTTGGATGCCAGACCGGTGGAACTTGTGTAGTGATCTGCAGAAGTGATTAGTGCATTGTTTCTAATCCAGCGTGAAGAAATGTTCTTATTCCCATACATTTTTAAATATTGAAGTTGCAGCGACCATGTAAGGAAGTGTGAGCTCGAAGGAGCATTGACCAGGGTCGGTGGCATGAATGATATCAGCATACACATCATCTCTAGTTTCTACGCAGTGGGAGTCTGTCTCTTGATGTAAGTGTACAGAGATTCCACGTTGGAATGAACTACGGAGTTACAACAACATGAGGCGCTGCAAAAAGGTTAATTAACTGTGCAGCGAGCATGGATGTGAGTACCTGTGTGGCCAGCCCTATCCATGTGTGGAGACCTGTTGACTGTTTAGAGGAGGAGATGCGGCCTATTGAGCGTTGTGTGTGGTCCTTCGAGTTGGGTTTGTGCGACTTGTGGTGCTTGGTGTGGCCTATTTTAAAGTGATTCTAAAATTTTGGTCGAGTGCATTTGAGGAGGTCCAGCCACGGGAGAAGGAAAATCTTGTGATGACGAGGAACTCCGAGAAGGTGTTGTGATAGTTGTTCGAAGCCGTAAGGAGTTATGGGAGTTGTTTGAAGACAATGTTGTTTGATTAGTTGCTTGAAACCAATACCTGGTGAGTCAATCTATCACATGGAGAAGCAAAAAGACCACATATTGGTGAGGAGTATTGGTAAGTGCGTGCTCATGAAGAGGCCTGGATCGATGCCAATTAAATTTTATATGCTATCTGAGAATTGTTGCTAGCAATTTTAAAAATTGCATATGTTACCATTGAAGTTGAGAACACTGAACACATACCATATTTAAAGAAGACAAAAAAAAGAGAAGGAAACTATGGGTAAGAAAAGTAAAATTAAACAATTCCGAAGAGAATTTAAACAATTTAGGAGAAAATATCATATGGCAGAGGTGTCATATGAAATTCCAAATATAGATTTGAATCAACTTAAAATGAAATGCAGTGAGATAGTTGAAGATGAAGGTGTTGTTGAAAGCATGTGTGTTGTTGATAGTAAAGTAGCATTGGATAGTGAGGAAACTCCTTGTGATTCAATATTTAATGATGAATGTTCTATAACTTATGAACCACTATATGATGATGAAAATTTTTCAAGTGAATGGTTGGTTACAAATGAGGTAGGAGAAGAAACTAATAGATAATTTGTTAAGTGCAAGATTTCAGTGTGCAGATATTAGCAGTGACAAGGAAGAAATAACAAAATTTGAAGAAGAGCTACAATTCATTAAAGCATGGATTGAAACACCTTGTATTGATAAAACCTGCACAAAAGTCACAGCTACATATGAAGAATCAATGAACTTCGAAGACCACATGAACAATGAAGAAAGTGAAGAGGTTCATGAAATTCTAATGCATTGGATTCTAGAAGAGATCATACATTATTATAAGCTAATGTGGCAGTAAAGAATGTAATGATAAAGCACAACAGCCTACTTATGCATGTATTGAAGAATGCAACTGTTGAAGAAAAAATTTGGCCTCAAGGACCTCATGAACTATTGCAGACAATGAGAAGAAGGCCACAACCCAATTACATCATGCAATTGAATAAATTAAGGAAGAAGCATCATTATTTAATAGAAATAAAGATCAAAGTAAAATGGTTAAGGTCAAATTGTAACCCTAGTTGAGACTCAGACCAACGGACATGTTTTTTTATGTTATGCTTTGATCTATTTCTCCATTAAAGGGGATACTTGGAAATAATGGAGAAAATTAGTTACTTCTAGATTAATTCATTAATAGTCACTTGTTATTGTTTCTTGAGATTGTGTTATTTTAATTGAGATTTAGATCCTATTTCTTAAAGAGTTGTTCAAACACCTCAACAAACTTGTAACTTAAAAGCTTTCTTGTTGGTGAATAAAAGTGCCATATACAAGCACTCACCAATGCAAGCACTCTCATGGTGAGCTAGCCTCACCTGAGAGTTGATTGTTTATTTCATATTTGTTCTTTCTTGGTTTTCAAATTACAAATCATAGGAAAATATGATAATATTGATATAATTTTAACTTATTTTAAATTGAAACAGTAATATATTCCTATTAAATTTATATATATATATATATATATAAATTTATTATAAACTTTCATAACAAAATATTTTTTAAGATATATAAAAGATGTATTAGATATAATTTTTTAATATAATTAAAAATCATAACATAGCCTATAAAATTGAAATAATAAATAAAATAAAGAAGTTTTTCCTTTAATTTTTGAAAACATATGGTTTTATAGAATTTAAAAATTTAAAATTATGGGAAATTTTGAAATTACAAATATAAATAATTAACAAAAAATTAGTAATCGATTTAAATTGAATAAGGAATATTAAAAAAAAAAAAATTGAAGATAAAAACCCAAGTATCGTTATCCATTGAATATCTACCATCATCCCAGGGAGCAGCACTGAGAGGGGTAATTTTTTTGCCCTGGCCAATAAATAGAGATTAAAAAATAAATAAAGATTAAATACGCATGAGGATTAGGAATTTCCACTAATAATCAGGGAACTCGGTCTGAAGCTAACCATAGACAAAGGCATACATCCACTAATTGTTTTGGGTGATTCCATTTTAAACCTTCAAAAAATCCGGAGCATCGTGAGCATGATTGGCTTCCCATAGATTTAAGGATTAATAGAGAGGAAATTACAAAGTTTGACACTATTTTTTTATCATATAAGAAGATAAAATAATGGATTTGTTGATGAGCAACCAAACATTGGTGCTTCCTAGAACAAGGTGATTTATCACTTAACCAACGTGACAAAACATATCATCATATCCCATGATAATTATTAACATAATAAGAATCATTAAGCATGGGAGGACGCGTTGGATTGACAGGGATCTAAGGCATTCCGGGTGGTCATTAATTATCCAATATCGAATTCAAAGAAAGACATGAAGAGGTGGCGCTTGGGAGCAGACTTCATGGCAGGAAACATGTCCAAATGTACAATGGTGGAGGCACATGTTATAGTAAAGGACGCATCTAAATATTCTCTGCGCATAAAATATAACATCCCTCATGCTGGTCCTTTATTCTTTAGGAGACAGAGTAAATGCAGAAAGATTGATTATTGGAATATGGAAAGGATGTACGACAGAAATAAAATCGCAGAGTGAATGACTGCAAAGGCATTCAATTCCTAGGAAGGATAGTCGAGCTTGGTATGAGCAGCGAGCAATGTTATAAATAGCCAGCAATTGGAGATGAACTTCATTGTGTCTCTGTATCAATTTGTTTGGGGCTGAGATTGGCATCCTCAGCTTAAGCCAGTGCAACAGGGTTTGGAACAGTTCAGGAAGTGGTGTCAATGGTAGAGAATCCTTCCAATCATGGTGGTGTTGGGGCCTTGGTTTTGGAAGAGGCGAGATCTCACTTCTCATTGTTTATGAGAGAAGCCCAAATTATGAGGGAGGACATTGAGAAGCTTCAGCTTATAGTAGTGAATTCAGCAATGAAGGTTGACACTCTCGCTAGAAAGGTAGACAGGATCGAGGTAACGTGGAAGAAACAGTTGTTGGGTTTCTTAAGGAGGTATTTGGTATACAGGACCCTCCTTCTACTGAAGCGGAAAATCTAGGCGAGACTGAGGAGCTGGTAACTAAAGAGATTTCAGCGCACGCAGAGGTAGAAACGGCATAGCGATGGAAGGTGGAGAACCTCCGGAACACTAGATTATTTTCAGTCTTAATTTTGATGTTGCTTTACATTATGTAAAAAAGTGCTTTATAAATGACCTGTTATGGAGACAATATAACCTTAATTAGGTCAAAAATATGGTATATAGGTATGGTAGTGATAAAATGTATTTTGATCAGTTTTGGTTTCTAACAGTTGATGAACCACGTATGAATGTAAGGTTTATGGCCCTTTCTCCAGTTTGATAATATAAAGCTATTCGTTTCTTTTAAAATATATATTATATATATATATCTATACTATCACTAATAAATAATTAAGCTGATGAACCTGTAAGGTTTTAAATAATTAAGCTGCATGAACCACGTATGAATGTAAGGTTTATGGGAGGTTTATGGTCAGTTCTCCAGTTTGATAATAATAAAGCTATTCTTTTCTTTTATATATATACCATTACTAATAAATAATTATAATTAATTAATATGTAAGTATCGATAATTAAATTAAAGATAAAAGTTTGAGTATTATTTTCTATGGAAAATTTATAAATTATAAATAATAATAATGAAGTTAAGTTTTGAAATTATAGTTTTTAAATTGAAAAATCATTATAAAAATAAATAATGAATACAAAAAATCATATTTACAATTATCAAAATGGTTATGCATAGAGGCACTCCAATATAGTAGAGATGGTATAATGTAATGTTTAACATTTTGATTAAGTCAAATTACATAAATAAAATAAAAAGATTAATGTAATGTAAACCTCTTAATTTAGTCAAAATAAAATTAAAAAATGACTCATAGTATTCATGTGGAACATAGCCTATTTAAAAGGGAAATTAAACTAGCCAAGATCCATCTTAATTCTAGATCTACCAAGGCGGGATCAAATTTCTTGAGATGCAAACCTCTTTTAGAGTGAAAATCTATTTGATCCCTCTTATTTGATCCCTCTCGACACTTGGTAAATCGTGAATTAAGATGGATCTAGGCCAGTACAAATAATAATGAAGCTATAAATTTCAATTAAATTCTGAACAAAAATTGAAATTAAAATGAAAAAAAGAAAGAAAGAAAGAAAGAAGAAAAAAATGATACAATAATACCTAATCCACCTTTCTAACATATCAGCATTAACCTATATACCATGTCAACATTGTTCTAAACAAAAATAATAAACAAATATAATGTTTTTTTTATAATTAAAAAAATATATATTTAGTGGAAGTTGGTCTCAAAATCAAAATCCTTGATTGAATCATAATTTAAGAAGTTGCATCCTATAACCTTGTAAATGAAAATTTAACTAAGCCTCAATTGAATCATTAATCTATCTACACTAACAAACAATAACAATAACGTTGAACTTTTTGCTTGTTTTCTAAGTATTTCGAGATTGAGATAGAGATATATATAATATAATATATTTAATAATATAATATAATATAATTTAAAATTTAATTAAATTAATTTTTTTGGGTAAATTAATTATTTTTATTAATTCATAAAAATATTACATTGTGGATAGCATGTTCTCGAAATAGTAGGTTCCTTATTCTTACTAGATTTATTTGCCCACAAGTACACACAGAAAAACATAAAAACATGGATATCAACATAGGAAAACAAGAAGACTTAAGATCAATAGTCCAACGTGCCCAAAATTGTCCAAAAAGCATAAAATGTCCCAAACTCATAATTATCCTACCAAGTTAACCGGATCTGGGTTTTCAAGTTCACCACCTACAGGGCATCAAAAAGCCTCATGCATGTGCGACTCCGTGTGAGCCATTCTATCCTCAAAGTCATCCATCCACTCCTGAAGTTGTTTTTGGCCTCTGCGAAGGGAGACTTGTTGGTCCATGATATGTCATTGGTTGTGTTGAATATGCTACAAGAAGTTGATCACCTCATTATGGTCATGCTATATGTCCCTAGCCAATTTCTCCATTGCCCCTATCACTACTTAAATTTAGGCCTCCAGGGAATTGAAGGGAGGTGGCAAGTTCGCTCTCCCCAAGGATACATCAAGTGGTTGTTCCAATTCTCCCCCCTCATTGTGTTGAGCCAACAGATGGCCAAAACCTTTTCCACGATGGCCCACACCTCGTCGAGGCCTACCTTGTTGACGAAGCATAGCTAGGTCCAGAAAAGCCTAATTGATCCCTCACTTCAAGTGTCCATGCCCTACCCCTCTAGTTGCATTGGTGTACTGACTTGAACAGATAACAAAAAATGTTTCACTTCCTACTCCCCACCACGGACTTTATTTGGAAGCTCCAAATACTTCTCGGTCAACCCAACTATTTATGGCCATGGCTACAGAAACACAACCTTGTTCTCTTCCCAAACCACCCAGACTTATCCCAACTCCTGACAACAACCACCACCCTCAACAAGTAGTCTAGAAGCGATGAATTAACCTCTAAGCCCTTCGGCTCCCTCAACGGGCCTTCTAATTTATCTCACAAACTTCCTTAGGGCCCCAGCAAAGCACCCACCACACTAAAACCCCTAAAACTTCCGAAAATGATATTAGACCTTAATGCAAATAGAAGACACTACAAGAAAAAAGATACCCATATGACTAGCAAGACACATTAACCCTATCGACCACTCCCCTACCTTCACCAAGCTTCCATCAAGATAGAACCAACATCAATTTAAAAGCACTAGTAAGAAAATAACACAAAAAAATATGTAAGTAGGTGCAACAAGCATCCCTTTGTCCCAATCTAAAAGAGGACCCAACGACTCTAAGCACCCTCCCTCCAACCTTCACAGAAATTTCTACTCTCACCAATGACTGAGGAGTGTCAGGATCCTAGGTCACAATCTTCTTCCACTTAAGGACTAACATAGCTTCATCATGCTTCCCATCAAGGTTCTCTTTGCACAATTGTTGACCAAATAATGAGTGAAGCTTGTGGACATAGCCTCCCTGCTCTTATGGGTCAACTATTCCCCAATTTCTCCACTTCTTCATCTCCCTCCCAAAACAAATGGGCATGAATGTCCAGACCCATTCACTTATAACCCAAAACATCTTTTGAAGTTTTATTCACCTACTGCTTTGTTGGGCTTGTGCTACACACAACCTAGACATTAATGATGCATAGGTTAATCGTCTACACCCAAAAACTGCCCCACTTAATTGTTTACCACCCCATTAGAAAATAATTAAATTTAATTTATAGAAAAAAAAAATTATAAAATTCACACAAATATATATACTTTATCATTTATAAATTTAAACCTATAAAAAAACAAAAAACCAACAAACAAACAAATATTTTTAATCATTAAATCTATATAGTAATTAATAATTTAAATTTATAACATTACAAATATTAAAATTCTATATTCTTTTATCTTATTTAATCATTAAATTTTATATTAATTAATAATTTAATTTATAAACATTAAAATATTAAAATTCATATTCTTTTATCTTAATTACTCATGTTAAATAATGCATAAATTCAAAATCTTTATTATAATTAGCATGGTCTTTCCCACACATATATTCTAATATCTCTACCTTACTGATCGCATCTATGAAATCATTTCATTTATTCTTTATCAATCTTTTAAATCTTATATTATATGTATAGTGGGTGTCCAATCTAAATATCTTAATTTCATTTTTTGCACCATATTTATTAGTGTTTGCCTCTGGC
This sequence comes from Pinus taeda, assembly GCA_000404065.3. Taxonomy (NCBI): domain Eukaryota; kingdom Viridiplantae; phylum Streptophyta; class Pinopsida; order Pinales; family Pinaceae; genus Pinus; species Pinus taeda. The sequence goes on from APFE030844583.1 coordinate 13,257, forward strand.
ATAGCAGGGACTATAGTGTTCAATACGGCGTTGACCAGCTATTAAATCGCTTTGACTTATTAATATATTCGGTACATTTCAGATTTAAACCAATGTTTTAAATAAAATGTTCAGCTCAACAAATTTTTATCCAATGTTTTTGTTTGGACGTCTTATTGTCGGCCTCACGTGCCCTGATGTTATTTTAGTGAGGGCAAGTTATTTTATCATAAGGTTTTTCAAAACAAATGTGTGAGCGAGCAAGTTATTTTGTTCAATATCCAAAGCCACCACTTCTAGCGACACGCCACCTGCAGCTTCTTCTTGCCACTTGTCACCTCTTCTATCTCCCGTCCTCTCTTCATTCCACACAATATCCTTCTTATCCAAATTTGCAGCTCCATAGCGTAGAGAATTGGCATGGTCTCCAGAAACTTGTGGAACGCAGAGAATTGGCATAGCATAGAGAATTGGCATGGCCTCCATAAACTTGTGGAGCGCAGAGAATTGGCATAGCATAGAGAATTGGCATGGCCTCCAGAAACTTGTGGAGCGCAGAGAATTGACATTCTCAACAAAAACTTGTGGAGTGATTTTGACAGCCATGCCCTCTAGGAACATGCAGAGTGATTTTTTAGATGAAGAAACCAGCAACGGTTCTACAAATGAAAATTTGTAAATTGTGGTGATTTTTGAAGATCTTGTGATTCTTAACTTGCATCACATCGCAGAGAAATATCATTAAACAATCCTTATATTTTCTATTCATATTCCAAAGGTAAATAATAATTATCAATCCTTACATTATCTTTACATTATCTATTCATATTTCAAAAGAAAAAGTACATTTTTCCAATTACAATTTTCATTTTGATAACCATAAAAATCATTACAGAGACTCATCATCCTTGAAACATTTTGGTAGCATCTAGTTGTTGGTTTTGTGCTCAAGCTATGATGCAATTATTTTTTAGTTATGTGCTGAGAGTTGCATGGCTCGTACCTATATCCACTCCCGTCTAGCTTCTACGCTAGCGAATTGGACTTGCTTTGATGTTTTAAAATGTGTTACTTATAACTACCTAGTTGTTTAGAGCACAATATTTATCAGGCATGTAAACTATTCAAATATTCATGCTTTATTGAGGTTTCTTCTTACATTCTGGTATACAAGTTCTATAATATGTATATTACTCCATTCGAAAAATCACTGAGCAATCACTTGAGCACTATAGATTACTGATCATAGACTGAGCTAAACTTCTTATGTCAATGGTTTGCCCCCGAGGGCCTTTATGGCGCAAGTGAACCAGATCTCTCATGCCCAGTAGGGGTATTCAAATGGAATTTCAGCTGTGGTTTCCACCTTTTTTAATTAATCCTGAAATCTTAATCATAATAATGCCTTCTTGTGTATACACATCCCAAGAAAATTAAACACATTATATCTGTGGAAATATTTCATATTTAAAATGCCCAAGACAAAAGATGAAGTTTCCAAGGTATGCTTAAACTAAATTTCTGAATACTTAATGGTGTTTGCAAGACAAAAATGAAATTTCCAAGGTATGCTTAAACTAAATTTCTGAATACTTAATGGTGTTTGCAATATTATGAATGATTGCATTACTAAGGACAATACCGCAGTACACTCAGAAGATGAAAAAGATGAAAAGAAAAATGAAAGGATTTTGGCACCTGTAATTGTTCTTGCAGTGTCTCAATTTTTGTGTTTTTCTCATTGATTATGTTAGAGACTGTTCACCAGCAAAACCTTTGTGATTACTGCCATCACCAAATTTGCTTGCAATCTACGAGTACCATCTAGAAATGTTTGTGTAGTTCTCTAGGCCCGTTCCACATTGGAAATTTCCAACAATAAGCTTAAACAACCAGACATTCCAGGGGGAATTGCCTACCACTGCTGAACCTGTAGAATTCACCCTAACTCTGCGTAAGAAAAACCCCTTTCTCAAGACACTTATTTCTATAGGCAACGAGGGATCAAATGCTACTGCATTTGCTTTAATGGCCAACAATTCCTCAACGGAGATTCCCAAAGACGCGACGGAGGCATGCCATTAAACTGGCAGCCAGGGAATGGCATCGCCCTCGGCTCCTCCTCACCGCAAATTGATCGAGTCGAATAATCTGTTGACCTCCCTATTCCAGAACCAATGGCCTCCCTTCCAGGTTACCCTATGACCTCCATTGCCCAAAATTTGGACTGGGTGAACGTCATATGCTTCGAGTATCACGACTTGTGGGACACTTCCACCACCAGAACTCATGCGACACTGTATCACGACTCGTGGGACACTTCCGCCATCGTTGTTTGTCCCAAGCAAACCGTGTGCAGCCAAATGTGTTGAACAATGTGAAAACTTTCCAACAAAAAAATTGAAACAAGCGACACTCACAAGGATGCATGTGGAGTACGTGTATCACTTTAATAAATTATAAATTATAATTAAAACTATTTTCTACCACTTGTCATTCTTACGAAGTAGGCGTTTGTTTCTGGCAACAGTTCACCAGGTATATATTACATGTGGTTTTCGGCCTATGTGTTTAAGTAATTTCTCTGTATTACTATATATGTTTGAATAAATGATTAGCACTCCTTACAGTTTGCTTGAGGTTTATTAGTGTCTATTGGTCATTCTTGACACATAAAGACGAAAATTCATAATTATTTCATACTATTAATTCAGGCAAAGCCTTGAAACAATACCGTTAGATGTTATGGGTTATGTTATTCAATAGAACCTTCTCCTCTGTTCTGGGTACCATTTTTTTTTTTTTTTCATTTCAGGAAAAAGGATTGTTCTTTAAATGGATGTTAGTCGTATTAGAGGAGTAACCTTGTTTCGCTACTACGTAATGTTTAATAACATTTTTTGCACAATAAGTCAGCGATTTTAGTACTGGGTTTTTGAAAATTAATTCCATTTATCAACTAAACCTTTGTTACATCTTCAGGTTTCCTCTATAGCTTTAAACACCATAACGAGAGGAGATGGGTATCATAGCTCATTCCAAGATCATATTTTTTTTGCTTTCTATTATTGTTTTAATGTAGGCTTTGGTTTGGGATTAATTTGTTCTACGTCGTTGGCACTATTTTTAATCAAAATTTTATTGTGGAGAGTTCAAAGTTCTAATAATGCCCATATTCATCCCCATCGAGTAAATGATTATAACCTTACTAGTACTACCATGTCTCTTTTCATCAATTCCAAAGCTGTAATTAGTATATTATTTGATTTCAGCCCAGCAGGGGCTACCGCTGCTTGTGGATCTTGTTATATCTATAATTTGATTTTATTATTAACAGCTTGTTATTAGTCCTACTGACTATTAGCGTTCGATCTGCCGTTGACTCCTTATTAATTTAGGTTACCAGAAATTTAATCGCTGTTTTTCGCCTTTATACAAAAGTTTATTTTAGAGCTTTGATGTTTATTGCTTTTTATCCAAAGTTTTATATTGGAGGTCTTATTGCCGGGTTGCTGAATTTCCAAATCCAAAAAACAAATTAACCAAAGTTTGGATGGCTTGATTCGCTTAAGACATTCGGAGTTGAACATTTTAAGCACAGGGTAGTTTGTCCTAAGTTTTTGGTACATGTTCTGAGTGTCCTGCATGCATGACAGATGTTTGCATAGAAGGATATGCCCCCACAGGTTGGGAGGAGGTTTTACTATTCAAGTCGCTTGCCAGTGTTTTCATTCTCTCATAATTTACTTCCTGTCTGAGTTGCGCGTGCTGTTACAGAGTGTCCAGTTATCAAACAGTGTTAATCTGGGGTTTTTCTAGGTTCCAGCTCTCCCGTTCCAGGTCATCTTACATGGTTTTCAATTTGGAACTGGAGTCTGTCTCATGGCGCCTATAGGTAAAGGGTTTTCTTTGTTCCTTCCCCTAAATGCTGAAATTAACTTCTTTCTCTCTGGTGCAAGGGTTCACACTAACCCCTTTTTTTTTACTTTGCTAGGTTTGTTTTCGTCGCCAGCCCCAGCACCACCTCCTTATCGCTACAGGTACAATATTCACATGATTTTAAGTAGTGGCTTGATAGAACTGGCAGTCCTGTGCATACTGCGTTTCTTGTTTTTGTTGTTGGTGTCTACTTTTATTTTCTTTCTTTTTTTTTTACTGTGGGCAGGTATCCCAATATACCCTTGCTTTATGTTTCGTGCTGCTACTCTCAGGATTCCCTCTAGCCGTCATTCGTTGGGTTTTACTTGTTGCCTTCTGCCAGGTGAGTTACATCTTCATCTTGTTGGAGCCTGGATGCTGGGAATGCTATGAATGTGAATGCTTAAAGTTGCCTATTTGTAACTATGCTAAATTTTCCCCATCTTATCTGGCATAACTATCCCAACTTTGTTTTCATTGCAATTTTGCATCTAGCTGGTGGTGTGTAGCCAACCGTTATGCTAAAGGCATTATAATTTTTGTTAACTTATTCCCTACTCTGTAATTGACTAATTATACTGGATGGTCACTTTTAAGGACATCTACAGGCCCTTCTTGGGGGCTATTTGTAGTTTATCAATGGTTTTGTACACCGTGTCTTTTTTGTCATTTTACCAAACATAACTTTGCCATACTTATTCGCATTCTGTCGCTGGGTTTCTGTCTTTGGGTTCCAGTGACAGCGGTGCTTATGTTATCTTAACGACTTTAATATAAATTATCAGTAAGCGTAAGGTTTGGCTGGACTTATTTCCATGTTGTTATATATTTATACATCTCCGTTTGCTTGTGACCATGTAGGAATATATTTCTTTTTGAATTTCTCTTAAGGAAAAGAGATTCTAATAGCGTTATCGAACCAGCTGGAATTCTCGGTACTGTGCAAGGCTAGAAATTTTCCGTGAATTTGTTTGAACTCTATGAATGGATAGGTAATTGTTTTGTTATACTATACTATGGTTTCATATACCTGTTATGTCTCTTTCCAAGGTCTATTCTAAAAGTGAAAGGGAAAATAGATGGAACTGTTGAATGTTCTTCGAGTTCTTATAGCTAACCACTTATAGCCCTGCTGATAAAAGTTCCTCGAGTTCGTACTCTCTTTCACCACTAATGCAAACTCGTGGTCCTTATAAGTGGGCCATGGATACCAAACTTCACACCCTTCACAACTTGATAATTTACATATGGTTTACTATGAATGCATCTCTTTCACCACTAATGCCAACTCGTGGTCCTTATAAGTGGCCATGGGTACAAAATTCACACCCTTAACAACTTGAGAATTCACATATTCTTTACTATGCATGCATCTCTTCCAACTATTTTATCTGTGATTAGCTTTAAAATAAATAATTCCTTACTTATAAACTAGTGCAGAATTTGTAGAATTTGTTTCTTATTGTTGTTTAGAAACTGATATACAAAATCTTATACATAGGTACCATTATGCTTTCTTTTCTGTGTATAATTTTTACTTTATTAAGAATGTTGTAAAAGATGTATATATCAGTGCTATGTGTGGTAGATTTACTTAATTTAGTTTTTTATTATTGAGCTCTTAGAATTTAATCTACAATAGTTATCAACTGGAAATTCATACCATTTTGTCACATAAAAGAATACTATTCTACTATCTCTAATGATTTTCTGAAAAACAAAACCTATCTATTGTCATACCACCATATTCACAGATTTTCATAATTAAAATCTCTGTTTTCAAAGTGTTTTTCAGTTTTTTCTTACAAAACAACTGTGTATAGAAATGATGGTTTCAATTATACACAGTTTCTGAAGAAAAAATACAAGTTCACAACCACATAAATAGTGATACAACGTGCCAAGCTGAATAACGGTAGAACTGTTATTCACTAAAGATATATTATATTGTAACCCCAACGGATCTTTCTATAATATACACAGATTTGGCAGATGCAAAAGAGAACAATACAACTCTGATTCATTAAACATATATTATATTGTAATCTCAGCAGACCTTACTATAGTCTTTACAAATTTGGGAGATGCAAAAGAAATTTTTTTGAAGAATTTGAAAGAAAAATTTATTATTTAAAAGTACATAGAAGATCTCTATTATGCAGTAATGAAGGAGATTCAGTGTCAGTAGCAATAGAGAAGATTCATTGTCAATAGTAATGGAAAAGATTAAGTGTCAATCACAATGAATAGACGTAAATCTCTATATAAATTTATAACTTACTATATTTAATTTTCACTATACTTAACTTTGACAGGAAATGAGGATATGGAAAAGCCACTCTAACCCAAGAGAAATAAATATTGAGATAGTTCAAAAGCATGAAGATGATTTATACTGACATGGACACCATGGTGCTTCTTGAAATCTCTACTGGAGTCCGCATAGAACGAATCATCCCGCTCTCTGTTCAAGTTTCTATCGCCATTCTCCACTTCAACAGTTGTCATCTCTGCTTCCTCGGAGACCATATTCGTTCAGAATTATTGAACTGCAAAGGTTGATAAGAAGTTTGCCAATGGCTGCAAATATCATGTTTATAGCTTCAAGACCATCACCCACGGCCGTGTCCAATTATTGGTTTACTGTCAATTAATAGCTAGGGTAGGTGAGTCCTATGGACATGTTGGGATCCTGATATTTACTAAAGTATCAATATTTAATGCAAATCGCGGGCTGGTTGAAGACTTTTAGCAGAAGATCCGATTCTACCTTCCCCGTGATAGATAATTCACTCCATGACCGGGTTTTCTGGTATCTTATTAGGTTTAATTCATGAATTGAAATTCTTCTCGCAGGTTGCGCTCTCCAGATAGCAGAAGGTGTACTCTTCAATACCCAGTGCCACATAACCGGAATCCTTGCCGTAGGTAAGATGAATGCACCCATTTTTGCTTTAAGGTTCATTATCATTGATACACATAATTATTTTAGGGTTTTCACCTCACACCGTTCCCTTCTTAGGTATGCTTCCACTGGGATTCGGGAGTCTGGCAGCTTCTCAACACTGATATCCTTGGCTTCACAGGTGCTCTTTACTGACTTACTTGCAGCCTTACCGCAGGTTAAAAAATTATAGGAAGAGGGTTTACATTCTTATGTTATACCGAACTGAGTAGTTTGTAAATTTCATACTATAATTAATAATAAAATTAAGTGTTTAAATAATAGATCGATTGCTATAGTCAGAGTTAATGTTTCTCGTTATTCTGAGGAGGCAAAACCGGCTTGATCTATATATAACATTAACTGGGCAGAAGAGCACAGCTTGCTGAAACGTTTGGTTAAATGAATTCAAAAATTTTGTTTCAGAGACATCTACTTGTCTCACATCAGGATCTAAAAATCTGATTTTGGATGCAATTTTAGATGCTTGTCTCCGAATACTAAGAAATTGTCCCTCGGTACAATCCTGCAAAGATAATATGTTGGCATACAATGTAATTACGAGAAAATGTGAGTTGCTTGTCCACCCTGGGTACATCTCCTAAAAATATAATACACCACATTTCCTAAAAAGATAATATACTTTGGTATAGAATGTAATTACTAAAAGATATGACTTTATATTTTTTTATAAATGGAAAATAAAATAGAATGGATATGACTTTATATTTTTTTTTAAATGGAAAATAAAATAGAATGGATAAATTCTGTCAAAAGGCATATAATGAATAAATTCTAAAGCCAAATCGTTAAAAAAGATTATGACAACATGAAACATGCAAATTCAGTTCTAATTTATGGATTCTTTCACATCCATCATTGGAAAAAGTGCAAAATTCATGTATCACAATAACTCAGCAAAGTAAAAATCTGAAATATTTACCTTTTTTAATTACTTCTCAATCGACTATCCTGGTCCTTTTTTCAATTACTTCCCAATCACCTATCCCGGTCACACTCATTAATTCTATCATGTGAGTGAATGGGATCCATCTAATTCAAAATTAATATTGCATCTTGTAATACTTATTAATTTTATCATGTGAGTGAAGGGGATCGATGTAATTCAAAACTAATATTGCATTTTGTGTACCAGTGAAGCGAATTACTTGTAATAAAAACAAAATTTTAAATATATAAATATTACGTCTTTTTAAAAAAGTTTATCTAAATTTATAAATGAGAAAAGTTCCGAACCAAAAACACTGTTAATTATCTAATATATATACCATAACCTTACTTGAAATATTATATTTCTTTTGCATTTTTTATAGTAATTAATTAATTAATTTATGTGTTAAAATAATTATACGTTGGTTTAATGGTTAAGGATGTAGTATATTTAAAACTGCAAAAAAATTTGAAGTCTCTGGATATAATATTGAATTGACTCCATCCTAATCATATCACAAATTCTAGTTAATACCGATTCCTTAATTAATAAACTTGAATTACTTAATTCTTTTATATTATATTTTTACAAATATACAATTTGTCTTTTCTTCTCATGCTATTTAAAAAATCATATATTAAAAACCTGTAAAACTTAAATCTCAATATAAACATTTCAAAAGAATGAAACAGAATACTTTTATTAACATAAAATGTTTACATAAACAATACTCTAATCTAAACATTTCAATTACTACATAAAACTTTTCCAACTTTCAATTATGAAAAATAAAACCTTAACATTCGTCTCCTTACTGCTGCAAGCTGAAATGGAAGCCCAAAAGCAAAAATCTTCGAAATGGAGTAGCCGTTGAAGATATTCCCTGAATTTGCTAAATCTGCTAATTTCTTGATCTTTTCAAATCCACTCTAAGGGCTTGCTTTAAGCTGTTGTTAAGAGATGGGGGAATTCATTCATTCCGTTGATCAAACTTGGGCACTCGATTCAACCT